>CM076569.1:848805902-849039646 GCA_034641835.2 Pinus albicaulis | reverse complement strand
GTGACCTTACTAAGATTAGGAGACAGATCATGTACAAGATGATTACAACCATGAAGAATAGTTAAGGAAACTTGGAAGCAACAAACGTATCCAACCGCTCTGTATGGATTATCTCTCATCAAAGCATGTTCAGAATGCTAATTTTAAATTTAAAACTAGCCATACATTCGTAGTAATCAAATGATTAAAAAATAACTCATAACATTATACCTAGCAACAACTAGATTTCATTATCAACATCAAAACAACATACATCACTCCATGAAGTCTATTACAATGTGATTCAATACAGCATAGTTCTCACAGAGCTCTCCTACGGCTCTGCTCTCTCTCTTGGCCTTCTGCCGCACCGACTAACTAACTCTTCTACGCTGGTTGATTGCCTATTTGGTCTTCCACCAGCATGACTATCAGTCTTTCCTCTTTTCCTGCTCTGCTGCTTGCCGCTTCTTCTTGATTACTGGGAGTTCTGTTGATTGTCTTTGTCTCCCATATCTGCCATCTGCATTGTTCTTCGCAACTGCCGCGCCACCTATCTTCCGGCTTTCTGCAACCGTGACAGCTCCCTATCTACCTTGATTGCGCTCTACCACCTGTTCTCTGCAACTCAAAACTGTTTCTTTTTCAAAACAAAGGCCCCAACAGGCCCCGACCACACGCTATTGACTCATCCCAATTCAATATTTTCCTGTTGTTGTGGCTTCTGTTGGTCTGTCAGCTTCGAAGGTTTACCTTGTCTTTTCTGCTTCTTCTCTCTATCCAAACAAAGGCCCCAACTTTGGAACCTTAGTCAATGCTGAAGACTTGAGTTCTGCAACCTCTGTGATCACCTGTTTCCATTCTCTAATTAGTTGTTCAGTCTGGGTGGCGACTCTTTTGGCCTCATTTCACTTGCCACTTGCGGTAGCTTGCTGAATACTTCTTGTATCTTCGGCCCTGCTTCGGCCACCATCTGTTGTATCACCTCTACTTTCTGCTTGACTGGTTGCCTTAGCTCTCTGAGGACCTGCTTTATGGCAGTAGAGTGTTCCTCTATCTTCTGGATTTTTGTTTCCAGCACCTCTACTTGGTTGTATAGCTGGGTGATGCCGACTAGATAAGTGGCCTCTTTGATCTCTTAGGAAATTTTCTGAAGTTGTGGTGAGATTGGGTGGAATTTCATTTTTAACAAGTTAGAGCATTCGTGTAAATGCTTCAGTAGGTTGTATGCCTCTTTGACTGTTATCCCCAGGGTTTCCTTCATTCCATCTACCTGCTTATGTTTCTCAGTAACCTTCTCAGCATATACCATGGCAGGGTCTGGTAATGTTGGTCTTGAAGCTAGCATTTCTTTGAGTTCTTGGTTCTCTCTGCTGATATTTTCACACGTCATTTTCACTCAGATAGACCTTTCAACCATGGAGCAAGCTGATATGCTCTCTGGCATTTTGTTATCCTGGGAAATTACTGTTGGCTAGAGGTCTTTGAAAATTTATGTTACCTTTTCCAACTGATGTTGTATATTATCTTTTTCCCCTTTAAGGTGATTTCGCTCTTCAGTAAGCACGATGACCTATTGTTGTTGCTGCTCGAACCTCTGTTGGAGGTCATTATGCAACCCTTCTACTTTTTGTGCTGCTTGCTGAATGAATTTTTATAACTAACCAGCCCCCCAATTCTGCATGCTCTCAGTGCCTGACATGTCCTAGATTGGTTGTCTTTCTCTGAGGGGTTGCCCACTAGAAATTGAAATCTCTGAGTTATCCTGAGGGGATGCTGGTTAGTTCTGTCGCGACAGATGAGATTCTGGGTTATTCATACTAATGGTCGGCTGAATATGCTGCAGTATCAGGTTGGCTTTATGATATGGGTTCAGCTCTGTTGGCGAGGGCATTGTATCTGCAGTAAAATATCCTCCTTGAAATAATAGTTCTAGGAAAGTGCCCTACCCCACCGAAGGTTGGTTAACCTCGGGTACTCCAGTCATACCCGAGTTAACTTCTACCTTGGTGTCCCCATTTGTCTTGCTTCTTAGCTTTACTGGGTCTGAGATAGTCGCTGAGGTGGACGGAGTGCAGGTGGATTGGTCTTTGGAAGTAAATGAAGTATGGGGTGATGAATTGTGAGTATGAGGTGACGAGTTGTGAGTGTGAGGTGGAGATGATGTCTAAATGTTTAAAACAAAGGATGGATCAAACACAGGTAGTGTGGAGGTTACTTGGGTGGTAACCTCTGGCTCCTCTCGAATTGGTACTCTTGTATCCATAAGTTGGGTCTGATCTTCCTCTGTGAGGTCAACTATTTGCTTAGGCACCATAATTCTTTCTTTCTTGGCCTTGGGTGCAGCTACCGGGGGTTTAGATGCCTTTCTCTTGCATATTGGGGTAACTGTAGTTGTTGGGGGTGAATTGAACATGGTGGAAGGTAGGGCGGTGACGATAGGGGTGGTTGTGGATGGTGATGCAGAATTCAAAGACTGAAAATCAGAAAAAGAAGGAAACACAATAGAAGAGTTTGTGAGGGTTTGTATTACCAGATTGAAGCCCTTCACCCTCATGTCCATCTGGTCTAGTAAAGGCCTTAGCTACAGTTGATAAATCCTCCTCATTGTTTCCTCTGGTGTCTCCCCTGGGATTTATTTCGGCAGCATTGCCTCGAATGAATAGTGAGGTATTATGCTTCTGATTTCCATCGCAGCGCCTGGCCACGAACATACTTCATTGTGGAAGGCTTTTTCTTTTACTTGAAATTTTAACTACCTCATTTTGAATGTGGTTTCGTCCATGCAACTAGGTTTGATATATGTCTTCTTGTGGGTGACCCCAAACCATACCTGCGAAGAATATCTCTCCAACAGGTCCCTCGAAACCCTTTGTTGTCTCGCCACCACATCCACCATCTGCCTGTCCTTGAATGAGAAAGCCTCCTCATTGACCTCCTTGGTGTTGGGATCTCCCAAGAATCTCCAAGGTGTAAACCTTAACGCCATTGGCTGGTCGTTTGTGATTTTTGCGAGCTGCCATACTCTCAGGTGAGTCCATTTCCACATCGCAGATGCCATAACGAGATAGCCATAAATGAATCTTGTGGTTTGTCTGTAATTATCCTTGTATGCCTCAAACAATTCGTTCAATAGGAAGTTACACCAGTTATATTGGGCTCCCTGGATGTAGTGTTCCACGACTGAAATGTTGTCGAGGGTGCATTCAGCTTTGGTGTAATGCCTCATTGTCTCATCCACTATTAGATAGCAGGAAAATTTCACTGCTGGATTGTTGATGAGGTCTATCTTCACCCCCTTCTCTCCTCTTCTGGTCTCATACTTCTTATAATAATTACAGTCCCCTGCCTTCTTGGCTCTCTTGGACACATTCTGGAATGTCGTTGAGACACCCTTCCCATCTGTTGATAATCCGGTAATTATATTGATGTCCTCTGCATGTATAGGTATTTCTCTCCCCAGCCACAATGATCTATTCTGGACTCTGCAAAGCAGGAATTTCATACACTGCATTGCCGCTCTCGTTGTTACAAACACTGGGAGGTTCTTGAGGTTCAATATTGTCGATTTTTGGATACCTCTGAACTCCGAATTCATCCTTGCTGCTTCCCCTCCTCCTTTTGTGGCATAATTTTGTATACTTGTCGCTTCATCTCTGGGAATTGATAGGAATCCGTGAAATATGTATCAATTAGCGAAGCATTGTCACACTTGCCAACCAGTGATTCTATCCTCTGAATTCTCTCATCAATCTCGAGCTCGACGAATATTGGTGCTACCTTTGTCATCTTTGTTCTTCTTTTGTATACCTGGAGTGTTGTTTCTGATCTCTTGCTGTGAATTCCTGCTGCTGGACTATCTCTTTGAACTTCCTTTAATGAAATTTCACTTGTTGTTGTAGCTGTTTCTTGTTCTAACTCGGAATTTTCCGGCATTCTGGTGCTTTTCTTCTTTCATGCGGGTTAAGTATTGTAACCTGCACGAATGAGGTTGATAAGACCCCATAGATAATTAATTTTCTTTTGTCTCTCCCACGGCTAAAATCGTGTGATTAGTTACCACGGTGAGGTGTATTATGACATTGCTGTCTGTGTCTTCGGGATTTGGGTAGACGTGATGGGTAATGATTATGGCTTGATATGTAAAATTTATTACGGTATGGTTGTTACTAATTATAACAGTTAATTCTTAAATCTGGGTGATCCTACGAACTGACAACAGTATTATGGGTTATTATGAAGGAATGATATTTGACACGCTTGGATTTCTGACACGGATGACACGTTAGACGCTAGCCCGCCCCCCCCCCCCCCCCTTGACCAAAATTGGTTGCGATGTGGTCTCCACATCGCAGCAGGTGGAGTTCCTCTCTGCATTATTGTGATGTCTTTTTATTGGGACTCCTATTCTATGTCTCAACTCGAGTGCAAGAGAGTTATTGACTCTATCTATTTCTATTCTACCCTACTTACTGCTCTCGGTTGCGAGAGTTATTTGAAAAAAAAAATAGTGGAACTTACTCGTGATAAGGCTTCAAGTGTGCGCCATTCACCCATCCTTGCAATACCTGGTCATCTAGTTGCGCCAATCAAACCGCGCCTAAATATTTAATTTCTATGACATGGTATGGTCCCATCTGGTGCATTCTGAGTTTTCCCGGGAACTTTTGAAATTTTTTGTCGTACAACAAAATTTTCCCTCCGATAGTGAACGCCTTATGCTTGATGTGACGGCCATGCCAAGCCTTCTATATTTCCTTTTGAACCGTCTGATGGAACTCCGCCAGTAATATCTCTTCTTCAAGCTCTTGTAGCTCATGGAGGCGTTCAGTGATTGAGTCTTCATCTGTCAACTATATTGTTGAAGCGAGTAATAGACTTGGTATGATAAATTCAGCAGGTACCACCGCCTCTCTCCCATACACCAGCTAGAATGGAGTTTGATTGTGCAACCTTTTGACAGTTTTCCTATATGCCCATAATGTTGCTAGTATCCTCTCATCCCAGTCATCCCAATTGGAATTGCATATATTGGTTAGTCCTTTTTCTAATATTTTATTGAATGCTTCAACAGTTCCATTTGCTTGAGGGTGGTACGGGTTGCTTTTATGATGTTGCACCATAAAATTATCTAACAGAGACTTGATTTTTGTATTGATGAAGTCTATACCTTGATCACTGGTTAGGCTTCTGGGGAAACCAAATCTGCTAATGATATTTTCGAAAATGAACCTGGTTGTTGTGTCTGTTGTGCAGAGTTTTACTGGTGCTGCCTCCACCCATATTTTGAAGATAACCTGTTACAGTTATTATGTATCGTTCCTGTGAATGTCTTTCCACTATTGCAATTGGCCCTACGAAATCAACGACCCATTTTTCAAATGGTTGTCGTTCTCTTACAGGTTTCAGTGGTAACTCATCCTAGTGTGATGGACATCTTGTTCTTTGATAGATATCACATTTCTTTACATATGCTTTACTATCTTTATGAACTGTGGGCCACCACAACCCTACTTGTAATATTTTTCTTACGGTGGTTTTTGCGCTGACATGGCCACCCGCAACTCCGTAATGACACTCCCACAAGATATCCTCTATTCCATGGTCCATAACACATCTCCGCAAGATATGGTCCAACCCCATCTTATAAATTTGTCTTGCTATCAGTTGATACTCAGCTGCTTTTACAACCAAATGCCTTTTTTCAGTTGTTGTGTATTCTGTTGGGCACTGTCCTGTGGCTAGATATACTATTGTCTGCTCCAGATATTTTGGGATGGCTTCTACTCTGAAGAGATCAGCATATGGAAACTGGTCATCAAGGGATCAACCATTTTCTCCATTCTCCAACCTTGATAAATGGTCAGGACCCACGTTTAACCTCCCTGGTTTCACTATCACTTCGAAGGTGAACTCTTGGAACAGTAGGAGCCATCTACAGATTCTGCCTTCAAGCATAGGTTTCTTAACTAGGTATTTCAATGCTAAATGGTTTGTGAAGAATTTGAACATACCTCCCAGTAGGTAATGACGAAACTTTTGAAGAGAATACGCCATCGCAAGAGCTTCTCGTTTTGTTGTTATGTAGTTCCTTTCAACAGTAGACAAATTCTTGCTTGTAAAGTAGACTAGATGATCAACAGAAGTTTCTCCTGGTTGAGCTAACACCGCTCCTAATGATGCTGGAGGCGTCAATATGGACATGGAATTGTTTTTCCCAATTAGGATGAACCAATATGGGTGCACTCGCTAACTTTTCTTTCAATGTATTGAGGGCGTTAGTGCATTCGTCGCTCCACATGAATTTTTCTGACTTTCGCAATAGATTTTCCAATGGTGTTGTTATCTTTGCATAGTTGCAGATTAATCTTCTGTAGTACCCAGTATGCCCGAGTAGTAATCTTAATTGTTTCATAGTTTCTTCTATGTTAACAATGACTGCTACTTTTGTTGGATCCACACAAACACCCTGCTTACAAACAACATGTCCTTATAACGTCCCAAAAGGTACTACAAAGATGCATTTCTTGAGGTTGAGGGGGATTTGGAGTTGTTTGCATTTGTCAAACATTATTCTGAGTAAAGTTGCATGATTCCTTAGTAAATTTCAAATTGTCCAATCATACATGTATACCTTAAAGAACTTATGGATATATTTCTGAAATGTTGCTATCATTATTCGTGAAAACACTGCTGGCACATTCTTCAGTCCAAAGGGCATGACATGGTATGCAAACGATCCCCATTCGGTTATGAAAGTGGTATTCTTCTTATCTTCTTCTACTATTCTCACTTGATGATATCCTGAGAATCCATCTCTGAATTAATAGGCTTCATTTCTTGCCACATTGTCAAGAACCTCAACACTAAACGGAGTAGGAAATGGATCATGTATGCATGTGTTGTTGAGGCTTCTGTAGTCCACACATACTATAATTTTGGATTTTTCCTTTTTTCTTTATATTACAATGGGACTGGCCCACTCTGCTTCCTCCAATGGAAAAATCAGCCCTGCTTTTAGTATTTTATTTATTTCTGCTTTGACTTTTTCCTTTACCCTTGGATTTAGGCGGTAAGGCCTATGCTTCACTGGTCTTGCGTCGGGCTTTAAGACTATGCGCATTTCCCCCATGTCCCATTTTATTCCCTTTAGCTCCACTACTGAAGATGGGAATAAATATTCATATTCTTGTAATAGGTAGAAGATTTCCTTAGTCATCTATGTATCCCAGTAGTCTCTGATGGACATTATTTTGGGTTTCTCCATACTTCCAATGTTCAGATTCTTAGTCTTCAAGGGTAACAGGTGCAGTCCTTTTGTGGTTGGTTCCTCTTGTATATCCCACTACCCCTATTTCTCTTCAAAGTATAAGTGTCAGAGATTCTCTAAACTGTCATCATCCATCTCCCTATCTATTCGTTTGCATGCTACTGATTCTTTTCTTTGAAAGCGGTATTTCTTCATCTTCCTGAATCTCTGGGAAAAATAGTACTCTTCTGATAGCTTGGAGTGCATCTATGACTGGTTCTTTTTCTCCCTGAAAAGAAAAACATTGCATAAACTTTTTTGCGACTACTCACCAAGTGCCAGTTCTTCTCTTCTTTTCTTCCATCAAGTACCATGCTTGCGGAATAGTGTCCAGTGAATGTATGAAATTGTGTATCCACATAGATTTTGGATACTCCTTTTTCTTCCAGTGATATTCACAATTCCTTAAATCTTCTAGAGGGTTAGAATCCCCTTGGTACTTTTCAATGAATTGTGGTATTGAAGCTTCTTGGAATCTAGCTCTTAATGCTAGTGCAACATCTTCCCATTGCGGAAGTGAGTTGCGATGGTTGACCCACCATCTTGCTGACGTGGATTGCAGTGCTACATCCATAAGAAGGACTCTATGTTCTATTGGTACTTTTTCCTCTACCTTTGTAATAAATGTATTTACAACATGCATATTTGATAGAGTCGGATATCCTCTTACCTCAGTTCCAATCCAGTTGACCCCCTAGATGTTAGCACATATTCTAGTGTTGGTATCATATCATCCTTATTGACAATCATCCCAAGCTATTTCTGAGCCCAAATCTGAACTCTGAACACTTCTCTAGCTTACAGTTCCTCCTGTTGTTGGATTGATAGTCTTCTCTCTTCCCTGCCATCATCTGGTAAAGGTGATCGAGAAGTTGAGCATCCTCTTTGTTGTCAATAGTTTTTGTATATCGGGGTCCTTGGCATGGGTCAAGTGGTTGAATTACCCTGACCTCCTCGTCTTCAAATATCATCAATTCTTTTTTCAAGTCGATCACTGCATAATTCTCGAAGGCCATGACTATTCCCAATAAAGCAGGATAGGGATCCTTGTCCCCCATGACGTCTATCACCTCAAAATATGTATATGTTTTCACTCCTGCGACATCAACCTCGACCTCTTCTAGCCTTCCTATGGGTACAATACAATACTAATTTTCCATTCGGAGTTGTATTGGTGAGTATGTCAACTTTGGCCTCCCTAGTGCTTCCCATGTCTTTCTAGGTAGAATGTTGACATCAGATCCTAGATCGAGCATTGTGTCTTTGATTTGAAATCCTGCGACTTGAGTATTCACATAGAATTCCTTTCCAGTTATTCTCTTGTTTCTTTTTATCCTTCTTATGTATCTTTTGGTTGAATTTCTTGAATCTCCCGGTTCTTCATTTTCCTTCACCACTAACTCTAGATTTTGCTTTAATTTTTCCAGCATTGGTGCATTGGTTACAATTTTCAGTAAGAGTCAGAACTATTCCTCAATAATTGTGCTTATATGAGTCTGCTTCTCTTTTTCGACAATCGGCTGTGGAAGCTCAGTGCCTCTACTCCCCCCTATGTGGGAAAATATTTCCACTGCCTCCTTAAAATATTGCTTCTGTATATCTGGTATGGAAGCATTCCTTGGAGATGCGGGCTTGATCAGCATTACCGGGTCCATATTTTGTGCATCCTCCCCTATTTTCTTTCCTTCCCAGGTTATTATGGCTATGCTTTGCATGAGTTGAGCTTCAACTATTCTTGGCTCTGCATTTATCATATTCGCGCCTCTTTGTTTGGCTATTTCCTCCCATATCGTAATCAGTTCTTGACAGACTTCAGTGGCATGTCTATTGACTCTGCATTGAGAGCACCATGGCCTTCTTGGTAGCAGACATTCCCTTGCTACGTGCCATTCTTGCTAGTGGACATTCCCTTGCTACGTGCCCTTCTTGGTCATAGCTATAGCATCTTACTGGACCTCTTCCTCAAGTTCTGTCACCTCTCATTCCTCTTCTTCAGCCCCTTGGAGTTTCATTCACCCTATAAGATGGTATGTCCAGTCGTTCTTCCAATGCATCGAGGGCTCTACACTGATTTGTATTATGCGTTGTAAAAGCGCAAAATTCACAATATTTATTGTTTGGAATGTTGGAATATTTCTGCAAAATTAGGCATAGTCATGGAGGATGACCAACGCCTTTACATATTTTACAGTAGTCTGTTGTGGTCTGATTCTTTTGAGCGTGGAACCCTGGGAAGTGGGATTGTGGTTGATATAATCCCTGAATATTTATTTGTGCAACTCCCCCAACTGGTGGAGCCCCATGTGTCCCTGTTGCTGAAGCTCCTGCATTTTTCCCCCACAACCTCGGGCATTCTGTGGCCACGTGTCCTTCCATAAGGCAATGGGTACACCACACTTTGTGCCTTGCAGGTCAGATTGGCTAAATGTCTTTCAATTTCTTCGTTAAACTAGCTATCTGATGTTGTAGCCCTAGTATGGAAGGGTCTTTTACTGTTTCTCCTCCTATGAACTCTTGCAGATACCTTGCCATAGCTTCTATCTTCATGGCTTGCTCCAATGCATATTGTAAGGTATCAATATTTTGCTATGTTAGTGGAGTTCTTCTCAATGGGAGGAGTTCTTTAATAAACCAATCTCGTTGGTGGTTTGGGTCGAATTGGTAACTCAGCTTCCCAATCACGTCCTTGAATCTTCTCATCCGGTCCCAAACCTTTTCTCCTTCTCGTTGTTTGATTTCCCACAACTGAGACAATCCTTGCTGATCTATCTGAGGTAATTTAAATTCTTTGACAAATTCTTTCTTCACATTGTTTATCACTAGGTTTGGATGAGCTTCTAACCATTTAATAAACCATCAAAGAGATCTCTCTCTTAGAGTAGTATGGAACTCATCAACTTAACTACCTCTGGTGTCTGCCGAGCCCTCCAAATTGCTTTGCAGAGATACTAGTGTTGCTCCACGTCATCAGTACCCCTCCCGAAGAATTCCAGGTATCGAGTGAACGATCCCACCATATTTCCTTGTCTGGGGGGTACTAAAATAAAGCCTCTATTTCCTGGCTAGGAGATTATATTACTAGTACCATAGCTAGTAGATATTTGTACTGTAGACTTAACACTATTCAACTTGCTAAACTCTCGTAACTTAACAAAAATTTTATCTGGTGGCTGATAGAGTACCAGGGGAAGGTTGGGACTAGTGCTACTTGAACTTTGGGGAATAGGATTACCTTGAGTTACAGGTGTCAGCCTCTCTCGAAATAGTTTCTCCATTGCAACATGTAGCTCCACATCAGATGTCTCCTTGGGGAGCGCGTCCTCCACATTGGACTTTTCTCCCTTTTCTCTTTGGGCTGGGCTCCTATACACTTGCCTAACTTATTTGATGGTCCCTCCTATTCCTTGGGATCCCATCTGAACTTCTATTTCCTTTGTCATCTGCGGCGCCTTTTCTTTTTCCTATCGACTACTCTCCTGCTTCTCAAACTCGTTCATCGCCATTTCCTGCCACTTCTCATCAATCTGCACCCTCCGATGTGCTCGTCGCTCTCTCAGCCTATTGGAGGTTCTGGCATCCATATCCCTACTCCCTCTTATTACTTACTTGTAGCATCTTTCCCTCAACTCCTTCCCCTAGTACTGGAGGTTTAAGTCTCCATCTCAGACTTTTGAAATTCCCTCAAACCCTCGTCCACCATTAAAGCTCTGATCCAAAACAGGATTTTATTCAACAGTTCTCCCCGCAATTCAGATCTAAATATGTCCTCGGCTTTCATAAAGGATTGGTAAAACTTAGCGGTGAATTCCACAATGTATCCTTCCAAGGTAGATTGTACCCAAAAATATACTGCTCCGGTCAAATCGGTATCTAATATGTGTGCGTCCACTTGCGATAGACTCTAAGCAACCCTCCTGGGAGTGACTTGATTTGTAGTCTCCATAACCAATTATAAAGTCCCCCAGAAAATTTCTTACAACTCGCTCGCAGATTCAGAAAACAAGACCCGATCTTTAATAGTATTTTCCCTTTGTTGTCGCAGCTCCACTTGTTGCGATATGAACTAGTCTAAGTGGTTATCCCACCAACTTCGTAGTCCCCTCTCAGAGATCCATGATACCATGATCTAACTCCTAAGTGAATTTTCAGGTCCCGACAACAGAACCATTTGTTGGCGAAAAAAGGAGGGCTATAGGAAAGACCCAGGTTTAGGATAGAAGCCAACAAGGTTTCCCCAATAGTCTAGCACAATGCCGCCATTTTCACCCTACTCCAGAGAGTAGAGCGTCTCACCCGAGGCGTGTCGTGACCTTACTAAGATTAGGAGACAAATCATGTACAAGACGATTACAACCATGAAGAACAGTTAAGGAAACTTTGAAGCAAAAAACGTATCCAGCCGCTCTGTATGGATTATCTCTCATCAAAGCATGTTCAGAATTCTAATTTAAAATTTAAAAATGGTCATACATTCGTAGTAAGCAAATGACTAACAATCAACTCATAACATTATACCCAGCAACAACTAGATTTCATTATCAACATCAAAATAGCCTACATCACTCCACAAAGTCTATTACAATGTGATTCAGTACAACAGAGTTCTCACAGAGCTCTCCTACGGCTCTGCTCTCTCTCTCGGCCTTCTGTCGCACTGACTAACTAAATCTTCTACGCTGGTTGATTGCCTATTTGTTCTTCCGCCAGTGTGACTGTCAATCTTTCCTCTTTTCCTACTCCGCTGCTTGTTGCTTCTTCTTGGTTACTGGGAGTTCTGTTGATTGTCCTTGTCTCCCATATCTGCCATCTGCACTGTTCTCCGTAACTTCCGCGCCACCTATCTTCCAGCTTTTCGTAACTGTGACAACTCCCTGTCTGCCTTGATTGTGCTCCGCCACTTGTTCTCCACAACTCAAAATTGTTTCTTTTTCAAAACAAAGGCCCCAAAAAAAATGCTCGTTTTTGTAGCATCGGATGGTGTTCTAGTATCAAAACTTTGTGGAGAGTCTAAAACACAGGATTTATCTAAAACCCATAAATCATTTTTGTAAATTCCACCTAGAGATGGCTCAATTAAATTAATTGAACATAATTAAAAAATTCCTAAGTCTAACTTAGGAAAAATGGTTAACTAATAGTAATTAATTGAGAAAGGTGATAAGTCTATAGAAACTCACACAGATTGACTTGGAGATGATCTCAGCCATCGATTAAGTTTTAATATTGGTCATTGGAGTCCCAAATAGAGATTATTAGAAGAGGTCAATGGGTAGATGGAGAATACATTAGTTGTAGATACTCAATGATCTAGACTATTTGATTCTCTATTGTGATAATTTAGCAAGAGAGATTGAGCCATAGATCGAGTAGAAAGTATCAGAGAGGAAAATATAGTGAAACTAGAGGAATATTTTCAGTTCCGAAAGATTCAGAAGAGAAGGTAGAGTGATATCTCCTTATACAATCGCAAGGCGTGCGCAGATTCTTCTGAGAAGTTGCAGATTAGGGTCATGCAATTTTTCCCAGTATATCTATGAGGATCGCATGGATTTTCCCAGTATATCCATGAGGATCGCATCGATTTTCCCAGTACATTCGTTTGAGCCACAAGTATAGAAATATCGGTCACAAGGGCGAATAAATGCTTTGCGCAGGGGTTGGCCGACTAGTTTTTCAAAGGGAGGTTGTAACCAATATTTCTCCAATATTTCTCTTGTAGTGGATTGCCAATTTTGGGCATTCAGTTGTACTCAAATTTTCACAGCTGCATAATAAAACAAACCTTCAAATGCTGCATCGATTTTCCCAGATTGGGTTTTTCCGAGGACTTTTTTCCTAAAATAACGGTGTCATATTTTTTGTGTGTGTGCTAGCATTTCTCAATTTCTAGTATTTTTATTTCCGCAATGTTTATTTTATTTTGAGAAGAAATTGTAGTGTTATTAATTCGATAATAATATGAAAATTAATAAATTTAATAACTAGTTGGGATAATTAATTCCCATTTCTTCATTTCAAGGAATTTTCACATGGTATCAAAGCATATTTGACAGAAAAGAAGCTCAGAGGTGAAGGGAAAAAAAAAAAATCACGGCTCAGAGGGATTTGAAATACGATATTTTTCAGAGGGTCGTGCGGATTAGCTCAAAACAACTGTGAAAGCCTCATGATATTTCCATGTATATCTGTGTGGATCGCGCGAGTACAGACTAGACAGTCACGAGTGCATCACAGGCAGAGGGAACGACAACTTAGACTTTTGAAAAACGGATTTCTTGTATGGGCATAGAGGGTTTGCAGTAGTTTTCTAGAGTAGATTCAGTGTCGTGTGGAAGAAAAGTTGCACACAAATTATACTTAGAATGTATTCAATAAATTCTCCAGACTTCTCCAGTATGGACATGGATAGATTTGATATTTAGGGAGCTTAAGAATTTTCTTCCAGATTGGGGGAAATTTTTGATTGCTTAAATAACTTAGCTTCATAGGGTGTCTATGATATGAATGGGAATATTAGTTTTGTTGTGCTAAGATCCAATTCATAATTAAATTATAGTGCTTGAGGATGATGGGTTTAATTGCAAGTTTAACATGAAGTTTTATGTGTTTTTATGTGTTTTTTTCATGAGAAAAATAACTTAAATATAGCATTGAACAACATAATCAATCAGACATAAACATCACCATAAACAGTCACATAGCATAATATGATGAAGGAGTTCACCCCATCTGGGCCACATCTCCTTGGTCCAACTTCCAATGGCTTGTCCCTCTTCTATTTTTCTCAAAAGTGTGAATACATGTGTTTACAATGCTCAATCTGCTCTGAACCCTATTCCATCAACTCTAGAATGCCCAAAAATGCCTATATATCCTCTTTCGGCATCGAATTTGGCCAAAAACTGGAGAATTTATTACCTCCCCAAGTTTCTCCACTAACCGCTCCACAAATTGCTCTAGGGCTGGCAGCATCCCACAATTTCTCCCTTTTTCCGCGCTGACTAGGCGACAATTTTTTGAACACAAACCTCATTTAAGTTTATGGGATTTAACATGAGAATAGTATGCCTAAGATAGTTGTGCAAACCCCAAATATACTTTAACAAGGTGTCTTGAGAAGATAAATTGACACCCAAAACTAGTGCTCTTCTGCTAAAGTCTTTTGTATAATTTTGAACACTTTGTCCCTTTAGCTGTCTAATATTCTGCCAGCCCATTATGGATTTTTGTATATATGCTAGAGGGTAAAATTTCCTTCTAATTGTAGCAAGGAAATCAAACCAAGAGATTGAAATTTTGCCATGGTTTTTCATCTCTTCTTGTGTCTTGGCTTCCCACCATACTCGTGTTGCACCCTCCAATCTCAAGGAATCTAGTTGAATCTTTGTGTCATCATCTTAAATTTTTTGAAACCTGCAATAGACCTCCAACTAATGAACCCAATTTTAAATCTTCTTTGCATTCACTTCACCATTATACATAGGTAGCTCAAATTTAATATCAATTTTTAATAAGGGTTGTTTACCAATTCCTTTTGAGGTATCTTGATGAGTATGAGTAAGGGTTGTAGTAGTGGAAGAGGATGAAGATGAAGGTGAAGATGGTGGTGAGGATGATGGTGGAGTAGATGGTGGCTTATCACCATTTCCATTACTTACTCCTCCTGGATAACCCTCTCCTATTGGAGGCCTGAAGCTTTCACCTTGCAACCTTGTGTTCCTCTTTTCATAGAGGACCTTCACCATCTTTGTCATGTCAAAGAAATCCTTCAAAAATTCCTTCTCATCCTCTGATATGTTATCAAATCCTCCTTCATGAGAAATGTTTACTGAAGCTTCTACTGCAACTAGAGGTGAATCTTGTGGTGGAAATTGTGGCAACTGTGCCCTCCTTATCCTGGCTCCATCTTGAGAACCTGCACCAACCAATTGGCCTTCTCCTCTCTTGAGCTTCAACCTTGTAAGAATTTAAACACTTGCAAAACAAATTAATCCTCTTTGCACAAGTAAACCTAGTGCTCTGATACCAACTTGATCTGAATGAGAATATTGGTTTTGTTGTGATAAGATCCAATTTAGAATTAAATGAAATTGTTTGAGGATGATGGGGTTAATTGCAAGTTTAACATGAAGTTTTATGTGTTTTTCATGAGAAAATTAACTTAAATAAAACACCGAAGAACAACATCAATAAAACATAAACATCACCATAAACAATCACACAACATAATATGATGAAGGATTTCATCCTGTTTGGGCTACGTCTCCTTGGTCCAGCTTCCAATGGCTTGGCCCTTTTCTATTATGCTCAAAAGTGTGAATTCATGTGTTTACAATGCTCAATATACTCTGAAACATGTTCCATCAACTCCAAAATGCCCAAAAATGCCTCTCTAGCCTCTTTTTGCATCGCATTTGGCCAAAAACTGGAGAATTTATGACCTCCCCAAGTTTCTCCACAAATTTCTCCAGGGCCAGAAGAATCCCACAATTTCTCCCTTTATCCGCGCTAAATGGGAGAAAATTTGCTGGTTTTTTGGGCGAAATTTTTCCACATTAATTTTCCCTCTACGGGCTAAGGTGGCAAAATTGTTTTTAAAAAGGAAAAGGTCGTCGATGGTTTTCCTAACCGTTAGCATGTGGCCGCTCCTCTGATGTTACTATAGAATTATATACAGGGGGGGCTCGGGGCTAGCCTCTCACTGGTGGTGGTGATCAAGGCTTGGGGCTAGACCCCGACCCCCACCCCAACCTTTCGACCATTACATTTTAAATATAACCCGCAATCATATATGGTTAAGTAACAAGATGTTGTGTAATGGTATGCAATGGTGTTGGTTGCGTGCAGGTCGGAGATTTGACTCCCCAGGGCTCCGCTCGACCCTAACCAAAATTTTGTGGCCCCATGTGCTGCCACGTGGAGGCCCCTGGCTGGGCCACATGTCAGCACGTGGTTGGCCCAAAATTAACCAATACAAATCCGCCATCTCAAACCTGTAAGAATGTGCCACTTGGCACTCCACAGTTCGCTGAAGAATATCAAAGGGTTTGACCAATCAATGGCCACGTAGGCATGCCCAATCAGTAATATGGATTGCTGACTAGGTTGTCTGCACATTTAAAAAAAAAAAATATGTTTGAAAAAGTGGAAAAAATGCATTTCTGGAGCATACGGTGTCGGTTTCACATGAAACAAGTTGCGCGGGATTCAGAACAACGATTCTACACATTCGTTCAGGTTACACACATCTGAAAACTTTGATTTTTGAGCATAATTTTGAGCACTTGATCAGTCTGGTATATTGATAATGGAGCGTCAACTCACATGACATGGGTTAGTGAATATTTCTCTAGTTTCAAAGAAGAGCATATGGACTTCCAAATTACAATGGGAAACAAGACCAAGTGCACTCCATTAGGGAGAGGTACCATTTATTTTCAGAGGGAGTCATGAGCTAGTACCAGTGCTACATATTTGCTGCATGTGCCAAGATTGGGTATGAACCTAATTTTTGTATACCAACTATAGTATAAGGGATACGATTTTCACTTCGTAGGGAAAAAGGTGTTTGTTAAACACCCGAGCTAGAAGAGGGTGAAACAAATTGGAGTTAAGAACAGGTTGTACAAGTTGCAGCTTGATTCTCCAATGGCACTGATAGGAAGTGGCAATATTAGGGGGAATGAATTGAATGAGCTATGGCATAGGAGAATGATATGTAGAAATTATACAATATGCTTGTATATCTTGGATTCACTCGATCTAACAATATGTTAAAGTTAAATATTGATTCGCTTCTATAAATCTTTGCGAAATTAAAAACACAATCGCCAATTACAATATCATGAAGAAATATCAATCACACACAACACAGATAATTTCCCAGGGAAATCTTACAGCTAAAAACCCCACTATATTCTATTTTATATTATATCATGGATCATGAAACAATTGCATACAAAAATCCAATCACAAGAGCTCTCAGTACATCAGCTAATTGTCTCACACTGTCATACAAAAATTGGCAAATCACTTTCCCAATTTACTGTCTCCAGACAGCCTCCCTCCACTTCGCAATCCCTGCTGATAGCAATCCCTGAATGAATGCAATATTTCCTACCTTGACTGCGCAATCCTCATGGACACATTCAATGTGTGTGTGGTTTCATGTGTGCAATTGGACAATGTCACAACTGATAGTCAACTTTCTTTTCACCTAGAACTCAACTAGGTATCCACTGGATCTGACACGCATGCAGTTCATAATAGTAAATCTTCAGTTGCATGTGAGACCGTTGATTGTGAATTAATTAATAATTAATTCACTTGATCTCTCACTAGTGTATCTTCAGTTACAACTATCACAACTGGGTTAAACTACTTACAACTTGCACAACTCATGCACCACTACACTTCCAACTCTGTTACAACTCGAATCACTCAATTACAACTAAATTCAACCTGCATATCCCACCAACCAACCACTCAACTCAAAATTCACTTAGCTAACTGATTTTCCACTTCAGTTAACTAATTCCAAGTGCTCATTGAGAATATATTATAGTTTATTGTCCATCTAAATTAAGGGATAATAAATATAGACATGCATCTATAAATAGACATGCATTCTATAAATAGATTATGCACATACATCTATAAATAGATTGTGCACATACATCTATAAATAGACACACCTAAAAATAGCCTGAGGCCCCTTCCTAGTGTAGGTGCTTAATTTTCACTAGGATATTTCTTGTTGAATCTCAACACTCCCTCTCAACCAGAAAGGGATTATCCTTCACCCCAATCATGTCTCTATGGTATTCGAATTTTCTTCTAGTGAGCGCCTTCATTAGAATATCTTCATCCTGATCTTCCATGGGAATGTACTGAAGCAACATGATTCTCCTCTACACACAATCTCTGAGATGATGGTATCGGATATATATATGCTTGGATCTATCATGAAACACAGGACTAATCGAGAGTTTAATGCAACTTTGTTTATCACAATGAATCAATGTCGGATCCATATGAGAACCAAACAAACCAACCAAGATCTTTCTCATATAGATAGCCTCACATGCAGCTTGACTCGCTGCCATGTATTCTGTTTCCACTAAACTGAGTGCCACAGATCTCTACTTCCTGTTGTACCAAGAAACAACTGTAGATCCAAAGCTAAATATCCCCCCTGATGTGCTATTTTTGTCTGTTAGACTTAAAGCCCAATCTGCATCCATGAAGCCATGCAAATTTACTCCATCCATCTGTCTGTACCATAAACCATACTTTGATGTTCCCCTCAGGCATCTCAGGACATGCTTCCCCGCCTTCCAAAAGAGCTTAGTAGGCTTAACCATAGCTTGACTCAGTTGGTTCACTGCATAGCAAATGTCTGGTCTCGTGTTCACTGGATACATTAGTGAACCCACTAACTTTCGATCGACAGTAGCATCCACTACCTCTCCAGAAGAAGCATCCTATTTCCTCTAGCTTCCTAGAAGAGGAGTATCCATGGGTTTGTAGCCCTCCATGTTAAAATTACTCGGTATCTCCTTTGCATACTTTCATTGAGACACAAAAATGTCACCATCTCGTTGCCATATTTCCAATCCAAGGAAATAATGAAGGAGGCCTAAATCCTTCATTTCGAACTCCCTTGCAAGATCCTCCTTGCATGTGTGTATCAGCTGCTCATCACCAGTCAATATTAAATCATAAACATAAAGAAAAATGATTAAAATCTTACCCTCCACTACAATTTCGTATAGGTTTGCATCTGCCTCATTGTTGGTGAAGCCCAGTTCGGTGAAATAGTTGTTTATTCGAGTGTACCAAGCATGGGGTGCTTGCTTCAGCCCATACAACGCTCTTTTGAGTCGGCACACATGCGACTCGATGTTGAAGATCTTGACACCTTCAGGATGCTCTATGTACACCTCTTCCTCAATGATCCCATTGAGAAATGTAGTTTTCACATCCATTTGATGAATGTGCTAGCCCATCTGCGCTGAGAGTGCAAGGATGGTCCTTATGGAAGAGTACCTTGTGACAGGTGCAAAGGTCTCATCATAATCTACCCCCTCGATCTGTGAGAAGCCCCAGACCACAAATCTGGCCTTGTATTTCTCCACACTCCCATTAGCAGCTTGATTTACCTTGTAGATCCATCTTGAACCTACCATTAATTTATCAACCGGTCTTGGGACAATTTCCCAAGCACTGTTTTTGACAATGGAGTATTACTCCTCCACCATTGAATCAACCCAAGTAGGCTATTGCACTGCTTCCTAAAAGGTAGATGGTTCAGTCATAATACATTTTCTCATAAGAGCCATGTATCCAGTAAATCGTTCAGGAGACTGTCTCTGTTTGCACTATGAAGTAGGGCCTCCTACATTTTGTGTAGCATCAAGTCTCAGCCTATTAGCTTCTGTGGTGCGCCTTCTGCCATTTCTGATGGATGGATTTGCATGAGTGTCTTCCTCCACTCCATGAACCTCCTCCTGTGGCTGATCAACTTATGGAAACTCATCTTTGGGAACCAGCAGTTCCTCCTCTGCATGCAAGTCCAGCTCCCTCTCAAGCGACAACTGCATGACTTTCCCCTCATCAAATATTATATCCTGTCGCACAATAGTCATTCTGTTGTTTGGAAAATACACACGATAATTATGTGGTGTTTCTGTGTACCCCACAAAAATCTCAACTTCAGCAGTCGGCTCCAGCTTCTTCCTGGCGTCCTTGGTCACATGCACATAAACATATGAGCCAAAAATCTTAAAGTGTGAAACATCCGGTTTCTTACCAGTGAAAGCTTCTTCAGGTGTACTCATGCCAAGTACTCTATGAGGATAACAGTTATGCATATAAACCACATTGTTGCATGCTTCCACCCACAAATGTAATGGTAGGCCCTAATCATGCAACATTGCTTGTGTTGCACCCACGATTATTCTTTTCTTCCTCTCCATGACCCCATTCTGCTATGGGTTATCAGGCGCTATGAGTTCTCTTTGAATTCTTCCTATGTTGCAGAAGTTATTGAATTCGTTAGAGATGTATTATCCACCATTATCGCTCCTAAGATCCTTCACTTGCTTCCTCGACTCTTTCTCCACCAATGCCTTAAACCCACATAACTTAAGAGAATGTTTGATCTTTCTTCTGCATGAAGAAGATCTAGAATTTACGAGAAAATTCACCAACAAAGAATACATAGTACTTATGTTTTGTTGCTGAAGAAACCGATAATGGTCCACACACGTCTGTGTGAACTCTCTCAAGGATCCCTAAAGCACGATTCTTCTTCTCATGAAAGGTGGACTTTACATACTTCCCCATGGTGCAACCCTTGCACTGATCTAACTGAGCCATTTTTACCATTAAAAGTCCAGTATTCATTTGTTTCATGACTTCCAAGGCTCCATGATGAAGATGGCCCAATCGCCTGTGCCATAATTCACCCTCATCCCGGCTCACCACTTTTTCTTCCCGCCCCATCATTGCAGCGCAGTCGTCTACCTCCAACTTGTAGATATTCTTAACTCGAATCCCTATGTAATATCCCAAAATGGGATATGCTAGCAAGGCTTGACTGGAAAATGCATTTTCCAGGAATGGCTACTACAGGATTTGAAACCAAGACCTGGATCCCTTAGATCAATTCATCTAAGACTGAAATCCAAGAGGAGGCTCAAAATAAATCCCTCTAGGTGGGTTAAACAGGTCTCCCACACCTAGTTGTCTTGAAAAAGTGCCCGATGAAGGGACTGCAACAATTCTTGAACAAGAAATGGAACAAAAGCATTATTTTTATAAGCCAGGGCACATGAATATGAAGATAGCCAAAAAAATGTATATTATAGCAGCAATGGTATACAAATCCTTGAGGAAATAGTCACTCAAGCAAAGCAATGCAGCCTCAAAGGGACATGTACATGAAAACAGAGAAACACTGCTACACATATATTTCTGCAGGCTAAGAGGACGCAGTTTATAAGAGACACTGCATCATAATAGATGATAATAGAATTATATTATAATATGTGGCTCAAGAAATGTGGGGGAGAAATCTCTCAACACCTAGAAACAATAATACAACAATCCTTGGAAGGATTGACTGGAATATACAAAATTGGAAAAATGCCGGAGTTGTTGGGTAGCAGCTACAACTCAAAATTGGAACTGGATGGAGATGGCTGAAGATGATACACAATCTGAAGTAAACCTCCTCTAATGGATCTTCTAAGTGAAATGTTGATCCTAACACTGAATTTCTCACCCTCCAATCAACACTGCAAACCCTCACTACAGATGCACACTGAAAATAACGTAGGTACTAAGGGAAAATGCGTTGTAGGTGGAATAGAAAGTGTTAGCCAAGTGCCAAGATCTGAAATGAGCTCTGAATCCTTCATTACTGATCTCCCAAAGGAAAGAAGGCCCCCTCCTCTAAAAAACAAGCCAAGGAATGGTGTTGTGGAACCTCCACTACAACACCTTGCAACACAACGTTACACTTGAGTAGAAATAACGTTGTAGCTGAAGGAATGACTTTGGCCTTGAGCCTGGATGTGGAGACATGAAGTGCAATCCCTCAAGAGGCCTCTAAAGAAGGAGAGGAAATCCTAAACAGGAATCCCTCGTGCTAAACATCACTGCAACTCAGCTAAATAGTCGGGACTGCAAATAGTCTAAGCAGACACAAAATAAATAACCATATGCATGAGTAACAATGGCTGCCTTGCCCTCCTTTTAAACAAATGAGAGCTCCCTCTCCATGGGTCCCACTCTTTAGGGTTTCCTCCATCAAGGAAACATCCCTCCACTTTCACTGCGTTGTCCCACAAGATGCTTTTCACCTCCTACCTCTGTGTTGTTTGACTTGGTCAAACTTGACCTTGTCTTCTTGCAAATGTCTCCTTTCACACATGAGGGTGCGAAATCTAGTTCCACTGATGATTCCCTTTCATACTAAGAGGGATTACATCCATATTTTTATTGTTTTTGGGCCTCCTCACCTAATTATTCAACTCATAAGTGAAATTAAAAAAATTTAATATTCCAATTTATTGCAGGAAAATTTTGGAATATTACAGTCCTCCCCTCCCAAATGTTGCTTGTCCTCAAGCAACTGCAAGGATAGAACTGAGAAGTTGTTCCCAAGGCATGGAGACTGAAAAGTGTTGGGAAAAACATCTTCCCCAAATGGATTCTCCATCCCCAAGCAATCATCCAAACAAAATGAGTCACCTCCCAACATGGCAACTCATGGCAATCTCCTTCCACCTCAAGCTTCGGAAATGAAGGTGGGCTGAAAATAAGAATATGGAAAGCATCATAGCCTACCCCACACTGTCATTCTCTCCACTCATGATGAATGTAGAGTATGTGCTTATCCTGGGCTACAAAATTATTGCCCCCAAGTGGCAAAATGAAGAACAATCCTCCAAGGATCTCTCCTCCAACATTGAAGAACAAGTTGGCCCAAAAAAATCCATCCATGATGAATAGGAAATGGTCATCATAGAGTATCCCAGTAAGAATATTTCTGAAAGTTTTACATGATGATGCATGATACAAACAATATCTCAAGAGGACACAGTGCAGTTTCATCCACTGCAACTTCAAAAAATAGTATGGCAAGTAACATACAAAAATATTCACATCTACTAATGAATAGTAAATGGCTTAATGTGTTAACAATACATGATCAAGTAGTTGCCCATGGTTATACAATGGATGGCTAACAAACTCATGGCCCACCCTGAAAGAGAAAAAATGAGTGGTTGTGGTGGTCATATCTCCTCCCATGCTCTCATTAGAACATGTAGTGCAGAAAATGTGGGAATCCTCTCCCTTCAAGGACACATCCAACTCATGTGTCAATCTCCCAATCATGCTCTCAACAAGAATAGAAACAATATCATAAAATGAAGACATGATTAGTACAAGAATTAAGGAAATGTTGATGACTTCATATGTGGCTTGAAGGTACCAACAGTCTCCTGAATATGTACAACGCAGTTTTACAAACTGCTGCTTCATAAAATCATAAGGTAAAATGTTTCTTGTTACATAGTTAATCATGTATGTCATCATATGGAAAATAGTTGGATATAAAAACTGATCATACATGTAAGGAGAAAACATTTTCCCAAGGCTACATAAAATATGGCTACCTCCATCATATAGCTTGGCCCAACTAAGATCATGGAGCAATGTGAAAAGCTTACCCTATTGTGGAGCAATGCACTATATAGTAATGGTAAGAGTATGCAAATGAATGAATGTAAAAACAAACTCCTTACCATATGCCGGAATTAATATGGTACATGAATCCATGAGTGAGTCCTCCATATTTTTTTTGCATACTATGAAGAGGAATGAACCATGTGCTGCAAGAAGATCATCCTTCTCATGCTTGGAAGTCTAAGTCAAGAAGAATATGCCATAGTGATATATTTCTCCATCCACTATTCTATCACCCTCACCTCATCCTTGTTCACCAAGTGAATCCAATTTGAAGTGATCCTGGGGACACTCCATCCATAAGTCCTTGCTCCAAAGTGACAGCGCTGTGAGCTCATGCAAATAAACTTCTGTCAATACAAAGCTCTGTTCTTTGACATGCTCCTTGTCAAAGACTCCTCTAGTAATGTTGTTGCAAATATGGAATACCTCCCAAGATGGAAGTGCTTCCAAATCATCCAAGTCCAAGGAGTAGCCCCTTTGCACCATGAGATTTCCCTCTTCTACTCCTGCAACATCACACAATATGTGAGAGCAAAATTTCCTTTGCTCAAAGTGCAACTCAAGCAACCACAGTGCTTGTTGCCTCCTTATGCTCCCATCATACAACCCATGTGATGAAGACATAATGAATGATATGTATGTCACATCAACACCATGCATCCATACTCCATGCCCAATGATGCAAGCATCCTGCCACCTCTTCTCCATCCCCATCCTCCCAGGAAGAGGACATGCCAAGTGATGGGCAAACTCCTTCAAGAGGAGCCAGCGCAGCCAAGCCTCCTGCTGCCCAGTGTCATATATTTGCAAGTAGCCTCCCAGCTCCTTGCTTATCAGCCACATCCACTCAATCACTTGTGGAGGCCTTCTCCTTCTCTTCCCCTTGTTACTCCTCTCATAAGGGTTACCATTCTTCCAAACCAAGTTTCTCCCTTTGCATTTCATGAAAGTTTGAAATGCAGCTCTTTGGAGACCTCTTAGAGAATATCTCTCACCCATGATTGTGTTCAATCCACAAGGATCCAAGTATGATGAAGGTAACATCTCCTCTCCACCATTGTTTGACAACGCTGGTAATATCTCCAAGGATGTAATGGATGTCTCACACTCCAACTTAGGGATGGTTTCATGGTCTTCCATAGGAGTGTCATGGTTTGTTTCATCCTCCAAAAGTTCACACCCCAACCTTAAGGATTGTGTGCAACTCAAAAAAGGTGCATGAGGATGATGGTTCATCTCCTCCTTGAACCATTTGCATAGCGCAGTGCAATCATGTTGCTCTAGATCAGAAATGGGATTTGACCCTTGGTCATGTAAAAGAAAATTTCCACAACTATCAAAAAAATTTGTTGTAACAATAAATAGTGGAAATTTCTTCATACCTTGATGAGATTTGGGGATCTCTTGTAGAGCTGCAAGAGTTCCTTCCTCCCATTTGTTGGCTGCCCCAACTCTTGCTACATTTGGCTGCTCCTCCATAAGTGTGACAACATTATTACAAGGCTTCTTAAGTGGTGGTGTGAGCTCTTCCTCCTTTGTTATCTCTCCATCAAAGGTTTTGATCAACCTTTGGGTGAACTCTGCAAAAGTTTTCACCCTTGCATGGCTCAAGTGGCTGAACCACCAAACATAGGCTCCACAATCCAAGTGCAGTGCTGAGATCTCAATAGCCTCTTCCTCTACTACGGGATGTAGCAGGAAAAAAGCTTCCAACTTACTCACCCAAGCTCTTGCTGTAGATGACCCATCAAATGTAGACAACAAAAATCTATTGCCTTTGATTTCTCTTCTACTGCAGGGTCTCTTCTCTTCCTTAAACTGGATGAATTGTGGAAAGGCTAGAGTCTCCTTGAAGGCTCTAGTTTGAGATTTTTACTCAACAAGGTACTTACTTAGAATCAGATGATCCAAGTATCTTTCATGCTCATTGTCTTCTTCTCCTTCATGAGAATAGGAAGTGCATGGTCCTTCCTCTTCTTCTTACTCCTCCTCTTTGGAGAGGCTCTTCTTATTTTTGAACAATGATGAGAGTAATCTCATATTCTTCATCATTCTGATATTTTTTTATCTTCTTGGGCTGAGACTCAAAGGCTGAGCCAAGAAAACTGCTTTGATACCATTGTAATATCCCAAAATGGGATCTACTAACAAGGCATGACTGGAAAATGCGTTTTCCAGGAATGGCTGCTACAGGATTTGAAACCAAGACCTGGATCCCTTAGATAAATGCATCTAATACTGAAATCCAAGAGGAGGTTCGAAATAAATCCCTCTAGGTGGGTTAAACAGGTCTCTATTTGTCTTGAAAAAGTGCCCGATGAAGGGACTGCAACAATTCTTGAACAAGAAATGGAACAACAGCGTTATTTTTATAAGCCAGGGAACATGAAGATGCAGATAGCCAAAAAAATGTATATTATAGCAGAAATGGTATACAAATCCTTGAGGAAATAGTCACTCAAGCAAAGCAATGCAGCCTCAAAGGGACATGTACATGAAAATAGAGAAACACTGCTACACATATATTTCTGCAGGCTAAGAGGACGCAATTTATAAGAGACACTGCATCATAATAGATGATAATAGAATGATATGACAATATGTGGCTCAAGAAATGTGGGGGAGCAAGCTCTCAACCCCTGGAAAAAATAATACAACAATCCTTGGAAGGATTGACTGGAATATACAAAATTGGAAAAATGTCAGAGTTGTTGGGTAGCAGCTGCAACTCAAAACTAGAACTGGATGGAGATGGCTAAAGATGATACACAATCTGAATTAAACCTCCTCCAATGGATCTTCTAAGTGAAAGGCTGATCCTAACATTGAAGATCTCACCCTCCAATCAACACTGCAAACCCTCACTGCAGATGCACACTGAAAATAACGCAAATACTGAGGGAAACTACGTTGTAAGTGGAATAGAAAGTGTTGGCCAAGTGCCAAGATCTGAAATGAGCTCTGAATCCTTCCTTACTGATCTCCCAAAGGAAATAAGGCCCCCTCCTCTGAAAAACAAGCCAAGGAATGGTGTTGTGGAACCTCCACTACAACACCCTGCAACACAACGTTACACTTGAGCAGAAATAATGTTGTAGCTAAAGGAATGGCTTTGGCCTTGGGCCTGGATGTGGAGAAATTAAGTGCAATCCCTCAAGAGGCCTCTCAAGAAGGAGAGGAAATCCTAAATAGGAATCCGTCGTGCTAAATAACACTGCAACTCAGCTAAACAGCCGGGACTGCAAATAGTCTAAGAAAACACAAAATCAATAACCATATGCATGAATAACAATGGTTGCCTTGCCCTCCTTTTAAACAAATGATAGATCCCTCTCCATGGGTCCCACTCTTTAGGTTTTCCTCCATCAAGGAAACTTCCCTACTCTTTCACTACGTTGTCCCACAATATGCTTTCCACCTCCTACCTCTGCGCTATTTGACTTGGTCTAACCTGACCTTGTCTTCTTGCAAATGTCTCCTTTCACACATGAGGGTGTGAAATCTAGTTCCATTGATGATCCCCTTTCATACTAAGAGGGATTCCATCCATTTTTTTATTGCGTTTGGGCCTCCTCACCCAATTATTCAACTCATAAGTGAAATTAAAAAAATTTAATATTCCAATTTATTGCAGGAAAATTTTGGAATATTACACCTTATCCTCTTGTCTTGACTCGTTTTTTTATGTCGCAAGAAAGCTTTTCCATCACTAAAAACAACATAATAGCCTCTATCCTCCAACGTTGTGAAAAAGACCAAATTTTTCTTCAAAACTGGAACATGCATCACATATTTTAATTGAAATGGTTTACCTAAATCCCTCTGAAAGGTAATGGTACCAATCCCGGTAGCACTGTACCATCTGTCATCGCCCATCTCAATACACATATGGAGATCTTTCTCCTCCAAGTCACTGAAAAGTTCCTTATCTCCTGTCATGTGAAAGGAAGTGCCACTATCCAAATACCACGCTGATCCCAATGCACTTGACACCATGCATGAAATCAAGGATAAGTCAAGCTCAAATTGCGAGGCAAGGGCCTCACCAGTTTCAGCTCCAGTAGCCTTCTTGTTCTTCTTCTTCTGTGGACATTTAGTAGAAAAATTCCCATGTTTGTGACAGTGAAAACACTTCACCTTGGACATGTCATGTTTCTTGCCTTTATACTTGGATTTAGAATGGAATTTATTCCCCTTCCCCTTCTTCGCCTTGGCATCCAAAGCACAATCCTCTTCATCATCATGCTTTGATGAAGAGCCATCTCTGGTGTTCCGCCTAAACTCATCCTACAATAGATCCGACCACAGTTGTTCCCAAACTGACAATGTTTCCCATCCATTGACAGAGTCTTCATATCTGTGCCAAATCTTAGGAAGTCCCAAGAGAGCCAAAATCACCAAATCATCATCAGCGATTGTTATTCCCACACTCCCCAGTTCAACCTGACATTGGAAAAACTTTGTGAGATACTTTGGAATGGTTTTGGCCAATCTTTCTGAGTTTATCTATGAGCGCCAATTTCATATGGTCGTTGCCACTTTGGAATATATCTGTCAAAGCCTTCCATATAGCATATGGTGTGGATTTCCTATGGAGGCTTGAGACAATGTGGTCTCGTACTCCCTCCAACAAGATGCTCCTTGCCTTTGCCACTTTCTTTTTCCATGCATCAAGATTGGAAGCATCTGCAGCATCTGGCTTAGGAACATCTTTTTCAATGAATTCCTTCAAGCCATTGTCTTCAAGTACCGCCTCCATCCTATCCTTCCAAGAAATGTAGTTCGATCTGCCATCGAGTGCATACTCTAACCTCAAGCCATTGAAATCCATTTCGATCTTGAATCAACTATAGCACCAAGAAAGTCTTTCTGCAAATTCGAATGCTATCCACCTGTTACCACAAAATTGTACTTGATTGGCTGCTTATAAAACAACTCAGTGTAACTGTTTCAAACCAACCTTTTACTGAAGCTTAGCCTCTTCAGTTTTAGAGGGCTCTCTCAAGGGGGTTTTATGATATTGAATAATGATGGTATTAGATGGCTAACTCTATTGGAAATGTAACTTGTTTTTTATGTTTGTAGGTTGAAAAGAATGCAGGCTTGCTACCATTGGGCTTATGGAGTCAACAATCAATAGTTTCAGTGGCAAATTTTCTTGACTTGGGAGCTGAGGCATATAGGGGTCTTTAACAGAGGCAATTCACACATAGAGCATAGGGCAACACAGTCATTTCATCAAGTCTAAAGGAAGTCAGAGAACAAAGTATGAATTTTGAGTAATAGATATGAAATCTACTGCAAATAGTAAAAACATAAAGATATAGATCAATAAGACATTAAAAATGCCATAAGAATCTCAGGTCCGTCAAGAATAAAGTCACTCTGTATTACTGATATAAGTCAAATACATAAAGCAACAGTTTAGTGCAAAAAATATCCAACCCCTCACTACTTCGATGCTTTGTCTTTAAATAGACCATCTTTACAACAAGGATGATCTACCTGGTGGCTAGACCATCGAATTCTCCTATGGCACATCACATAACTGAAAGACATAACTCCTAACAAAAAACTGACAACTATACCTTAAAGAAATCATCTCCTAATAGGACTCTAACTCCTATTTATTTCATAACTCTACCTTATCTTTTGAAACAGTTACATGTCAGTTTCAAAATAAGCATCACATACTTGAAAGATACATGATAGGTTCATTACCACTTTACATATTTAAGACTCCCCTAGACATGTGGAACATAACCCTATTTTTCAGGAATGCGTAACCCTTATCTTCAAAGAGTGCTTTGGCTGATGACCTGTCTCCACATCACTTCCTTCGAGTCATAAATATTTGATGTTAATCTCCCTTGACATGTTGGAGGAGTCCAGATGTCCAAAACTGCGAGTAAGATGCTCCAAAACCTTCAAAAATAGCTCCTACGAAAACATGACACTTTCGTAGTGAGCTTTGATAGCGTTGAAAAAATAGCTTCTGCAACCAATAACTTCGCTCCTTTGTTTTTCCATGGTGTCAATCAAGTCATGATACATCACCACTATGAATCTCCCTCCTTGAAAAAAAAGAAGAAGAAGAAGAAGAAGAAGAAGTGATTTTAGAGGAAAAAAGGATGCTACAAGTTTTTTCGTAGCGTTTTCCTAGCTTTAAGCCTAGGAAACGCTATGAAATTGTGTAAAAGTGAAAACTTTTCCCATTTCCAAACTGTCTCCAAAAATTTACCTCCAGCTAAAAAAACTCGATTTTCAGCATGCAATGAACCCTCTCAAGCATATTCAATCTCAATTTATGGCTCGTGTGGTGTTTCCTCTTCATTTATGATCAGTTGAGAAATGGGCTCCTCAACCACATTCATCTTGAAACCTTTCTTTTCCAGCTCTTCATGAATCAGGTCTAGTTTTTCTTGAAGGTATTTGACTTGGTCCTTCAGTGTCCTGTTCTTAGATTGTAAGTGCAGGTTTACCTTTTTGATTTGCTTTACCTCTTTTCTTAGTGGTTGAGTCCACTTTATTATTATTTCTGTGTTTTCCAAGGTCTTTGAGACACTTGTGACTTGATCCTCCCATGTCTTCCTCATCTGTTCAAACTACACTCTTTCAGCTCTATGTTTCTTTGCCTCTTTCCTCAAGACTGATATCTCTTCACTTGCATCTTTCAATTGTTCCTTAAGGGCTTCAACTTCTATCTTTTCAATGATTTTATCTTTTCCCTTCTTTTGTTTGATGACTAATTCTTATTTTGCAGGTGAGGAGAGGTCTATGATGTTTGGTGGTGGCTGAATAGTTTCACTAACCTTATGAGTTTCTTTGCTGCTTTCCAAAACTTTTATGGCATGTCTTGTCATTGGTTTTATAGCTTGAAACATGAATCTTGCATCATCACCTGTAAATTATAACTTATTAGCAGTTTTTCCTTTCTTAAGATTCCTTCCTCCCTCATCTATGTCTTCAGCTTGGACTATGGGAGTTTCTTCAATATCAATGGCATGCAATATGTCCTCTAAGTTACCCTTAGCCACTGTTTGGCTCCTTGTAACCCTCTTGCTGCCATGTTTGCTCACTGTTGGCTTCTGTTTTGCAGGTGTAGCTTTGGGTGTATCAACCTTCTGCAAAGGCTCTGTCTCCATGATCACTGGCTCAATTTTCTCTGCTACTGTAGGTGATGAAACATCTCTAGGTTTGGGAACTCTTTTAGGAGTGACAGCATCTACTTCAAAACCATTGATGAATAGTTTCTGCCTAATCTCTTTAACTCATCTAACGCCAACAACTTGATCAAACCATGATGAAAAAGATAGGTTTCATTTCCTTATTTTTTAACTTGGACCTTATCTAACATTTTAGCTAGACTTTTGTATAAGTAAAACGACAAGTCAAGAGACCTCTTACCCACAAAATGTAGTAGAAACCTAAGGTGGTAGGAATAGACCATGTGAAACCTCTTTTCACAGGTGAAGTACTTCTGAATAATTAGCAGCATATTTGAGAAGTTGTCTTTCATGTAGCTCCTTGAGATGGCATTTGTGAGATCAATTTCACTATGCTCTGGATTGATAAATTATTTACAGTCCTGCATGGTGAACTTAATGCCTTTGAACCATTGTTCCCCTCCCCTAGGGATTTTTTTTGCTACTGCAATGGTCTCTTGAGTTACTGTGAGGTTTAAAATTCCCACCTTTGAAGTTGTCCCATTGAAACTGATAGCAAAATCCTTAGAAACCTGCAAATGGAACCCTTGCAATCTTTGGCAGAACTGCAAACAACCTGTTCTTCTGAATATCTCCAAGGCATTTGGGTCTTAATTTAATAAATTCATGTCCATGGGCTCATATCTAAGGTAGTGACCACCTTTTTTGGTCTTCTTCCTTACATCCATGGTGATTTTATACCTTCTAAGCCTCGCTTGATTAGTGACACCTGCAACTTTTGAAAATGCCAACAACCAACTTGGCTTGGTGAAATAGCTCTCCAAAACTCAATAGCATGCAAAGATGAAGCGAAGAATGACAAAAGACTCAATTGGGTATTGTTTTAAAGTTTCAATGACAACTCATGCCTTAAGCATGACTCATGCATGCTAAAAACGATAATGATGACCTCAGACATGACCTTTGTACCTTGATTTAACCCAAACTGACTTGAATGACATCCACCCTAACTCTTCTAATCATGGAATGACACCTTGCACCGGATTTGACAAGACAGACATAAAAACCATTTTTCGTAGTGTGGCTAGTTCATTTTCTGACAGTTTCGTAGCGAAAACTTCCATTTTACAATGTAAAACGCTACGAAAAGAAGAAAAACTGGCTAAAGTGTCCTTTTTGAAATAAAAATCTTGGGAAATGAAATATGTCAGAAAATGATGACTGATGGGACATGATGTAACCTATATGGAGGTGGGTTTCAAACCTTAGGATAGGTTTAAGATATAAAAATTTAAATTTTCCTATACCAACTTGTGACAAATGAACTCTATGACCATGTCAAATAATGTTTCACTTTTTCTGGGTGATAACACCACCAACAAACTCTTTTCTTGCTTCACTTCTGAAATTTCATATGCTCTGATACCACGTGGAAATTATACAATATGCTTGTATATCTTTCACCCAATCTAACAATATGCTAAATTTAAATACTGAATCGCTTCTACAAATATTTGTGGAATTAAAAACACAATTTCCAATTACAATATCATGAAGAAAGATCAATCACACACAATATAGATAATTTCCCGAGGAAAGATTACAGCTAAAAACCCCACTATCTTCTATTGTATATTATATCATGGATCATGAAACAATTACATACAAAACTCCAATCACAAGAGCTCTCAGTACATCAGCTAATTATCTCACACTGTCATACAAAAATTGGCAAATCACTTGCTCAATTTACTGTCTCCAGATAGCCTGCCTCCACTGTGCAATCCCTGGTGATAGAAATCCATGAATGAATGCAATATTTCCTGACTTGACTGGGAAATCCTCATGGGCACATCCAATGTGCGTGTGGTTGCATGTGTGCAACCAGATAATGTCACAGTTGATAGTCAATTTCCCTTTCACCTTGAACTCAACTGGGTCTCCATTGGTTATGACATGCATGCAGTTAATAATAGTAAATCTTCAATTGCATGTGAGACCATTGATTGTGAATTAATTAATAATTAATTCACTTGATCTCTCACTAGTGTATCTTCAATTACAACTAGCACAACTGAGTTTAACTCACTTAACTGAGTTAAACTACTTACAACTTGCACAACTCATGCACCACTACACTTCCAACTCTGTTACAACTCAAATCACTCAGTTACAACTAAATTCAACCTACATGTCCCACCAACCAACCACTCAACTTTAAATTCACTTAGCTAACATATTTTCCACTTCAATTAACTATTTCCAGGTGCTCATTGATAATAGATTATAGTTTATTGTCCATCTAAATTAAGGGATAATAAAGATAGACATGCATTCTATAAATAGATTATGCACATACATCTATAAATATATTGTGCACATACATCTATAAATAGGCATACACCTAAAAATAGCCTGAGGCCCCATCCTAGTATAGGTGCTTAATTTTCACTAGGATATTTCTTGTTGAATCTCAACACGATACATTTACACCATGGAGCACTTAAAATGCTCAAGGAGACAGTGACTGGCATTCCAGAACTTGGAATGGAACACAATGATGTGTGCAAAGGGTGTGTTCTTAGGAAATATGCTAAGGAAAAATTCCTAAGAAGTGACAATAGAGCATATGGCATGTTGGGAATAATACATTCAAACATTTGTGACCCTATGTCCACTAAATCCCTCATCAAGGTCAAATATTTTGTTACCTTTATTGATGACCATTCTAGGAAAACTAGATCTACTTCTTGAAGACCAAGGATGAGGTCTTCGAAAGCTTCAAGGTGTTCAAGGCTCTCATGGAGAATGCGACAAGGAAGAATATCAAGGTGCTTCGCTCAGATAATGGTGGAGAGTACATAGATAAATACTTCACAAATTTCTGTGCAAAAGAAGGCATCATAATAGAGTGGAAAACTCCATACAATCCACAACAAATGGGGTAGCAGGGCAAAAGAACAAATATATACTTGGGGAAAAAAAGTGATGTTATATGACCTAGATTTTCCCGTATTTCTATGGGAAAAGGCATGTAACACAATAATGTATATCCATAATTGGGTTCCTCATAACGCCAAATTAGATCAAACTATAGAAAAGGGGTTCCTCATTAGGTATAAAAAAACCTCAAAGGCATACAAGATATATGTTCCTAGCAACAATAAGATCGTAGTGATATGGGACATAAGTTTCATGGAATACAAAGCCTTCAATAAGTCTTGCGAGATGCAAGAAGCTGGTCAGAGTGAGCCAAAAAAAGCTCCATTGGTCCAACAGCAGGTGCAGCCCCAGGGGAAGCTAGTGGGACAACCAGTAGGATAATCACAGGGATCCATTACAGTTACCAATACTATCATTTCCTTACGTGCAGGGGATCTAGTGAGTTGATGACAGATGGAGCAGCAGAGGAGTGATGAGGAGTTGGTTGACCCTCCCAACATTAGTGGTCGAACCAACAGGGAATTTCGTCAGACACTGAGAGATGCAAAAGAGTTCATTGGAGCTCCTAGGAAGAACACAATATAGCTTATTCATCTTGACAGATACCAAGAATTTGTAGCTTAGGTTGAAGAACCTTCCAATTATCACGAGTTCGTACAACATTAGGTATGGATAAATTCCATGGTAGAAGAGTAGAGTTCTATTGACAGACAATTTTTAGGAGGTGGTGTTGAGGCCTGAGGACATGTCAATTATAGGTTATCGATGGATCTACAAGATAAAGTACGCTACATATCACAACATGGAGAAGTACAAGGCTAGGTTCATGGAAAGTAGGTATGCACAAAAATAAGGGATGAATTATGAGGATCCCTTCGCCCCAGTTGCCAGATACACTTATATCTTGTTAGTTATATCCCTAGCAGCTAAGATGGGGTGGAAGATGCACAAAATGGACGTCGAGACAACATTATTGAATGGGGTAATAGAGGAAGAGGTGTACATAAAAAAACCACAGGGCTTCAAGACATATGAGAGGCACACACATGTGTTTAGGCTAAATAAATCTCTATACGAACTCAAGCAGGCTCCCAGGGCATGGTATGGTTGCATCGACAACTACTTGCAACAGATGGGATTTATCAAGATTGAAACGGATCCCAATCTTTACTACTTTATGGTAGAGGATGATCCACTCATCCTTGTTTATAGTGTTGATGACCTCTTCTTGAAAGGGTCATTAGGGCTCATAGAATACTGCAAGAAGAAACTAGCAACATAATTTGATATGAAGGACTTGGCGTTGATGCACTATTTCTTAGGATTGGAAGTGTGGCAAAAGGATGGGGAGATATTCCTTGGTTAAGGAAGATATGCTATAGATATTATGAAGAGTTTTAGAATGCAAGATTGTAGACCCATGTCTATGCCCATGATCACCAACTGTAATAAGATAGATGCATTATATGACAAGAATATTTGCCCCACCTTATATTTGGTCTCTCATATATCTAGTCAACACTAGGCCAGATATCTGCTTCACGGTCAGCACTCTCTGTTAGTTTATGTTGGAGCTGAAGAGAGTGTATTGGAAAAAAATGAGGAACAATAGAGTATGGGTTAAAATATCCCTAAGGGGATGACATAAGACCGTGTGTATTCACAGATGCAGATTGGGAAAGCAGTTAAGTGGACAGAAAATTGTAATGCCCTCCTCCCACATTTAGCCAAGCTAACCGGTCCATGAGGGTAAACATGTAATGAAGAATTACTATGATATGATTAAACTCCCCATGTAAAGTTAAGGAAGTGGAACTGACAAGACAAGACCAATATGAACTTCCTCAAAAGTTACAGAACCTTCAGGAGCCAACCAACCCTTCCAGGTGTCCAACCCCTTAGACAACTTGATTATTTGTTGAACTAGACACCCAGTCGCACCCTTGAAAATCCACCATGCGGATTAAACCCTCCAGTCACATGCACAACAAGGAATCCATGCAACCGCACCCTTTTTCAGGAAGTTTTGTGCCAGTGACTCCAAATTCTGAGCCACTTTTCCAGGGATAGGACTCATACCTCTTCCCATAACTTCATGAAACTTCCATAAATGGAAATTAAAAATGAAATAATGCTACTAATGCAAACACTTGAGAAAGGACTTGACCCGACCCCTACCAACCATGATAGACATTCCATCAAACATACCACAAACATGCAAAGTACAGGTCATAATTACACATATGAGCATAGGGGTCTCATACTTATATGAAAATCATCAAAAAGGGTTGATGCCTCCTCATAATAGCTACAATATCATCTGTTAGGTAATACATTCATAAACATTTCATCTACTAATAAACATGATGAATTACTCAAGTTTGTCATAAACCATGCTTATAACCAACATATAACCAGTAGAATAACAATGATAGAACAACCATTAATATCATAAAATAACAAGTACAAAATGCAAGAGGATAAGAGCTCTTATTCACATATGCAAAATGCAACCTGGTTAGGGACTTCCACGTACCACACGACCATAGATTGGGCTGAACCAAACCTTTCTTTCAGCCAATCACCCTTGTGCCATATTCCAAGCATGAATGTGGGATCTCATCGAATAAACCAAACAAAACCAAACCAAAGCTTCCAGAGGCCAAACCAGCTCAACCCTTAACCAACGATTCCACCTCGTAGTCAGATCAGTCTCTACCCAAGTTTTCCAGGGCTCCAAACCTTTTTTTCCAACCAAGGCTTCCAGGACTAGTGACTCAACCCACAACTATTGTTGGGCTCCATAGAGTTTTTCCAACCAAGGTTCTAGGACTAGTAACTCAACCCACCAAGGGCTCTAGAGAATTTTTCCAACCAAGGATTCCAAGACTAGTAACTCAACCCAAGTTGTTATAGGGCTTCCAAAGTGTTTGTCCAACCAAGGCTCCAGGTGATCCGGATTTATGCAGGAACACAAAAAAATACACATATAACCATAAATACAAAGATGCATTGGAAATAAAACTTCATTTCATTAATATCAAAGAACTGAAATCTGCTTACAAATAGAATGGAAAAAACTAGATAGGGCACTGGTAGCTTATCTCTGAGAAGAGATGTGGCGGCTACAGGCCTTTGAACTTTGTTACAATGAGGCTCAAGGGCCTATTTATTATTTAGAAACAATGTGAAACCATAAACATCCAAAACCCTAACCCTAGGAGATGAAGCGCCAAAACTATGGGCCTCGTTTGGGTAAATTGGTGTTTCAGCTTCCCGGGGATGTAACTTTGGCATACGATCTTCGTTTGACACGCACCATACCTTGTTAAATAAATCTATCCAAGCGTGTTTCTCCCATTTTTCCCAAAAAACATTGTTTAGGGCCTCAAAACGGCTCCGAAAGTTCAAGACCCGAAAAAATGCTAAAAATAGTAAGTTATGCCGAAACTGAAAAACTGAAAGAGAAAATGGTGGGGCCTTAAGTGGAATAGGCGGGTGGCCACCAATATCCACCTGGATCATTCCTCTCCCCTTAGGAAGCAATGGTCCCCATTGCGTTGAGTTCCTCCATGAGATGAGGAAACTTCTGCTAAACTTGGTCGCTGGTGAACCACTTGCCTTGGTGTAGGAGTTGGCTAGCTTTGAAATCCTGATACAGTTGGATATTCTGCTAGCAAGTGTTATTGATTTACATGTCCATGATACAATCTGTGGTGGCCTATTCCATGCAGCCTGGGTTTAGCTCTGTTGGTGTGATTTGTTCTGCAATATCAGAGGTGTCCAGTAGAGGTGGGAAGTAGGGACGAAGGCGGTCCACATTGAATATTGGGTGCAGACCAAGGAATGGTGGAATATTGAGCTCGAAGGCATTGTTACCTATAGCCTTGGTAATGGTGCATGACCCATATCGAAGCGAGCGAAGCTTGCGGTGGGGTCCAGTGAGGTGCTCCTTCTGCAAATATAGCCACACTTTGTTGTGCACCTCGAAGTTGTGTGGCACCTGATGTTGATCATGTTGTTGCTTGTACTTAGCATTGGCTCTATCCAATATGTCATGAACGTATTGGCGGATCTGTTAATTGCACTCGATGAAGTTGTTCGCTTGGTCAGCTTCAGACTGGACATGAGCTGAATCGGCCTGAGTAGCTGCAAATGACATTGCTATGTCAATGGGACATGGTGGCTGGAATCCCAAGCCCACCTGAAAGGGGTTGTGGCCGGTTGAGCCATGGAGAGCTATGTTATAACTGTGTTGTACACAGGGGAGGCTCTCATCCCATGTGCATGGATGATTTTAATTTTACATGCGCAGAATGTGTACAATCATCCTGTTGACGACCTTTGTCTAGCCATCAGTTGGGGATGGAAAGTTGTGGAATTGGTGAGCTTGGTGTCCAGCATTGACTAGAGGTTGGACCAAAATGTGTTGAGGAACCTGCTATCATGATCTGAGATGATAGACTGTGTGATCCCAAAGTGCACCCACACTCGTTCAAAGAAGTAGCAGTGGCTTTTGTTGTGATATTCTTCTTGTAGACTGCCATAATAGCCATCTTCGAGAATCTATCGACGACGAAAAAAACATTGTCGTTTCCATGCTTAATAGAAGGAAGGCCTGAAATGTAATCCATGGAGATGGATTCCCAAGGTCGACTAGGGGTAGGTAATAGAGTGTAGAGGCCTTGTTTCTTGATGGTCAGTTTGGCAATGGCATAAGCAATGCAGGATCTGATGTAATTCTCGACATCCTGTCAAAGGTTCAACCAATAGAAATACTTCTGTAGTACTGCCATTGTTTTCTCGACCATGAAATTCCCAGCAACTCGACTGTAGTGTGCTTCCCATATCATCTTGGCATGCTCACTTGAAGGAACACAAAGGTGTCCCGGGTAACATAACAATGCATCTTGGAGGTGAAAATTTGGAACTTATGTACCCCCCAAGAGTTCCTTGTATGTGTGGCTGAATTCTGAATCGCTCCTGTAGAGAAGTGGCCAATTAGAAGTCTCGTGCCCACAAGAGTTGAGAACGAGGGTTAGTGCCACGATTGGTGGTCGGCTGAGGCAGTCTGCAACATTATTGGGGATACCCTTCTTGTACTTGATGTTCAAATGAAACTGTTGCAGATATGTGGGCCACTTCTGATGGCGATCGTTCTGCAACTTCCCTTGTGTCTGTATGAACTGCAGGGTCAGTGGTCTGTGTGGATGATTGTTTCCTTCCCCAAAACATAATGTTTCCATTGTCAAAAAGCCTACACAATGGAATACATTTCTTTGTCATAAGTGGGATATTTGCGGACTGTGTCAGACAATGTCTCACTGTGATATGCCACTAGATGCCCTTGTTGAGTAATAACTACCCCAATAGCATAGTCAGAGGCATTTGTCTCAATCTCAAATGGTTGTTGCAAGTCTGGTAATGTGAGCACTGGGGTAGAACAGAGGTGATGTTTCAATTCTACAAATGCCTTCTGTTGAGATTCCTACCAAAATAATTTTGTTTTCCCTCCTCCCTTGGTGACTTGACTCAAGGGCCAAGTGATATGAGAGAATCCCAACATGAACCTGTGGTAGAAATTAGCAAGACCCATAAAGTTGCGAAGCTATGTTAGAGTGGTTGGAGCTGGCCAATCCCGAATGACTTGGATCTTGGTTGGGTCCACATGCACCCCCCTTTCATTAATAATGTATCCCATATATTGAACCTGGGTCATGCCAAAAGTGCACTTCTCCAAATTGGCACACAACTTGTGTTGCCACAGTGTTTGGAGGACTTGTTTAATGTGGTGGAGGTGCTCTTCCCAAGTCTGGCTGAAGATCATAATTTCATCCAAGTACACCACTACAAATGAGTTGGTGAATGGTCGCAAGATGGTGTCCATCAACCTCATGAAGGTTGCGGGAGCATTCGTCAACCTGAAAGGCATGACCAACCATTCGAAAAGGCCCTCCTTGGCTTTGAATGCAGTCTTCCACACATTGGAGGGTTCAATTGGTACCCGGTGATATCCAGAATTCAAGTCGATCTTGTTGAAATATTTCGCCCCTTTGAGTTGGTCCAGAAGGTCATCAATCCATGGGATTGGGTACCTATTCCGGACAATGATCTTTTCCAACGCCCGATAGTCAATACAGAGTCTCCAAATCCCATCCTTCTTCTGTACCAACATGATCAGGCTCCCACAGGCCAATGAACTTGGCTAGATGTGACCTTTCTCTAGCAACTCCTGAATCTGCCTCTTGATTTCATCGTTCTCCAGAAGAGAGCACCGATAGATTGGTCCATTAGGTAGCGGCACACCTAGGGCCAGATCAATGGCGTGCTTAAACTGACAGTGCAGAGGCTCCCCTGTGGGTGAGGTGAAGATGTCCCCGTACTCCTCCACAACATTTTCCATTTGTTGTTGTCATGCAGAGGAGCCTTGTCTAGAGGTCGTGGCCACAGTCTTCTTCTTTCCCTGGAGGCAGATCATCAAGAAAACAAATTTCCTGGTTTTGGAAATGAGCTTATTGCATTATTTTGCAGTAACCAAAGAGATAGCAGTAGGCGCTGGTACCTCTAGTATCCTGTACAACTTATTTCCCAAAGTAACAATAACAACGCGAGGCCGAGACTCATACATAGCATGTCGCTTCCACAAGTACAGTTGGCCTAATAATACATCACAAACATGAAGAGGGGCAATGTCACATAATACCTCATCCCTGAAGGGCTTGATGCTATAGGGAAGCCAGCACTGTTGGCTGACACGAAGATCCCGTCCTTGGTGAAGCCACCCGATGGTGTATGGATGTGGGTGTGTTGTGATCGACAAGCCCAACCGCTTCACGGCATCTCCTAAAATGAGGTTCTTTTTTCTCCCATTGTCGACAATGAACTGTAGCGAGGAACCCTTTACCCACATTCGGGAGTGGAAGAGACACTCCTCCTCCTTTGGATCTTCCAGTTCCTCCTTCTGGATCTTTTCAGTGGCAATAGTGGCGTTGGGCTCCGCATCAATAATTTGTTTCCATTTTTCATTCTCCTTGTCACGTTTTGATTTAGAGTTGGAGCATGCATCTAATTCAGAAGCCCTCATCTCGGCCACTAGCGACTGCTTGGCCTGACACTCACTTGTGTTGTGAGTGGAGCTCTTATGGAACTCACACCACTTTCTCGTGTCCTTCTTTGGCTTCGCAGTGTTGTTATTTGCTTGTGGAATTGGCAGGTTGTCATGGGCCACCATGCCTTGTCTTTTTCCTTTGTTCTATGGTTTGGGGGCACCTTTCACTTGCATTTGATTCGCAGATCCAAAGTCTCACTTCTTCTGTTTGAATTTATGTTCAACCTTGGTAGCATACCAGTATGCCGTACCAAGCGAGGAGATGTCGAGGAACTCCATTTCCTCCTGAATGTATATGTGCAGACAGTTGCGATACTTTAGCACCAAATGTTTCTCTGAATATTTGATGCCCAACTTTGTGCCCAGGGTATGGAACAAATTCGTCAGCTCATGCACATCTTGATCACTTTGTCGCCGCAACGTGGTCCATTGTATGTACTTGTCCTCATAGCTCCCCACGGGATAGTATTGTTCGTTGATAGAATCTTAGAAAGAATTACAAGTGGGTACAGTTGAGAATAGAGAGGGTTTTTTCTTGTCCTTTTTCTCACAGGGGGTAGCTTTGAGGAGTGAAAAAATACTCTTCTCCCGGTAAGAAAAGTCATGAACCAAGAAATATCCTTCTAATATATTCAACCATCTATCTATGGCATCTACATCTTTTTGACCCTCAAATATGGTAATTTCAAAGTTTACTTATACCTTAAAGGGAGTCATGCCTCCAGAGTGGCTTTTGGATGCAGATAAGCTGTCGGTGGGCAGTCGTTGAAGGATCTGGCAAAAGTTATCCATCATCGCGTACCTTTATTTTTCAAGGACCTCCTCGAGCAATATTTTGATAGGATCTCCTGCTCCCTCTTATTTCTTTACATACCCCATGGGCAGTCGTCGAGGCTTGCGAGGCTGATCTTGCAAAGGTTCAACCAGATCGAGCCCTAACTCCTTATACCCCAACCTCGCTGGGGACATGCAAAGAAGGATCGAGAAAAATCAAACCGCTCTGATATCATTGATCCGAATTTATGAAGGAATGCAATAGAATACACATATAAACATAAATACAAATATGCAGTGGAAATAACACTTCATTTCATTAATATCAAAGAACTGAAATTTGCTTACAGACAGAATGGAAATAAACTAGTTAGGGCGTTGATAGCTTATCTCTGCGAAGAGATGTCGCAGCTACAGGCCTCTGAACTGTGTTACAATGAGGCTTGAGGGCCTATTTATTATTTAGAAACAATGGAAAACCATAAACATCCAAAACCCTAAACTTATGAGATGAAGAGCCAAAACTATGGGCCTCGTTTGGGTAACTTGGTGTTTAAACTTCTTGGGGACGTAACTTTGGAATACAATCTTTGTTTGACGCGCACGATACCTCATTAGAAATATATATCTGAGGACTACAACTTTTGATGTGAGAAACATCGATACATATATTCATGTTGTTCCCGTGTTTCCCAAAAAACATCATTTAGGGCCTCAAAATGGCTCCGGAAGTTCAGGACCCGAAAAACTGCTAAAAATAGTAAGTTGTGCCGAAACTGAAAAAATGAAAGGGACAATGGTGGGGCCCCAAGTGGAATAGGCGGGTGGACACCAATATCCACCTAGATCACTAGGAACTAGTAACTCAACCCACATCCATATGGAACATGAGCACCAATCAGAAAACAACTATAAAACCCACAACACCATGGCTATCTAGGAAATGATAAGGCTAGGAAAACCACTTTCAATCTAGGGAATCCTCCATGCCAATGAAATATCATAACCAAATAACCATATTCATCTACCATGCATGCCAAAACTAGCAAGGAAATCATATATGTAACTCGATACCTGCAAGGGAATCTAGTTGTATCCATTGATCCAACTATTCCCTTGCACTTTCCTGATTTTCTTTGTCTTCTTTCCCCAAATCCATGAAACTGGAGTGATCCAAGCATGCCCCAACAATGCTCCAAGATTTCTCTAAGTGTACAAGAATATAAGAGAGAGACTAGTGAGATAGCTCCACCATATAACTAAAAAAAAAAAAAAAAACGAAAGTCGTGAATTGATCCTCATAAGAATTTTTATCATTGAGGCCTCTAATTTCTTCAATTTCCTCTATTTTTCCTTCAATTTCCTACTCACAGGAAACTTGTTACCTTTCACCTTCATTTTCTCCTATTTTCCATTATTTTCATTAATAAATTCCAATTAATGCCCATTTTCCTTTTCAAATCCTTTCCCTTTGCCTTTGTCAATTTCCCCTTAACCATAATAAACCAAATGAACGCCCACTATGATGTTTCACCACCATTCAACTTGGAATACATGTCCCATAACCTTTCTCTTATATTTTTTTACATGAATTTTAACCGGGGTTGTTACAAAGAATACCTTTGGGTACTGCTTCATTGTTGGATCAGGGATGGTTTCTTGGTGCAGCAGGAAGTAAAATTCAGTAGCACTGAGCTCTGCAGAAGCAGAGTATATGGTAGCTAGCACAACTATGTGCGAATATATATGGCTTTGGAAGATGCTAGTGAGCTTATTCAGGTAGAGGATGGAGGTGACCATTGTCTATTGTGACAATCATAATTGCATTAATCTCTCTGAAAATCCAATGTTTCATGATAGGTAGAAACACATAAATATTCAATTTCATTTCATCAGAGATTGTGTGTAGCGTGGAGCAGTCCAACTACAACATGTTCCCACATAAGCACAGGTTACATATATATTCACAAAATCTCTAGGAAGAGCTAAGTTTTTTTCTATTTCAAACAACATATGGGTATAGTGGAGAACCCATTTCAGTAGCAGGTACAATGTATTTTGGACGCTTCTCAGTTGTAGTAGTTGTAGTAGAAACTAAAACAATTGAGAGGAAATAATAATAGCGTTGAATTGCTAATGCATAGTTGGTATTAGTATAGGATGTACAGTGCAGTGTCAGCAACAACACAGATGCAACATGATTTAGCTACAGTCATTTCCATATGAATCAAAGTTAGTGCAGTGGTTGGTGGATAGTGGCAAGTAGCTACAGTTTTCAAATATCAATAACGTGGTTGGAGGATGTTACAGAGATAGAGTTTGGAGAAAACAACTTCCTCACTAAGAGGGAGCATTAGTTTTTGTAGCATCAAATGATGTTCTAGTCTCGAGAATTTGTGGAGAGGCTAAAACACAAGACTTCTCCAAAACCTAGAAATGATTTCTAGAAATTCCACCTAGAGATGGATCAATTAAATTAATTGACCATAATTAAAAAATTCCTAAGTCTAACTTAGGAAAAATGGTTAATTAATAGTAATTAATTGATAAAGGTGATGACACAACATTTAGACTATGAGAATACAACTTTCAGATGCAGGATTTGCAGGTGCACAGGCCACCTACAAAACTCATGTCCGGCAGCAAAAAGAGATAACAGGAAAAAGAAGAAAACAGGCAAAGCGGCATAAGGTTGGAAATTTCCATCTGAAGAACCAGAACTACAGGAAGAAGAGCTGGAACCAATACCACGTGAGAATCAACAAACAGATACTTCCTTGGGCACACAAGAACAAGAAATGCAAGAGCAGCTCGACGCCACCGCAAAGACTCAGCAGGCTATGGGACCTGGAACACTAGACAGTGGGGGATACAAAAGAACACATACATCAGACACATCCGACTCGGATAAAGACAATGGAGCACCAACAGAAGGAAATCAGCTTGTCCTTATTGAGACCGAGCCAACACTTGGTGCTTGGCGTAAGGTTGAAAAGAAGAAGGGGAGAAAATCATAATTGTATCTCCTTTGTTTTTTATTTGCGGCATATTGTATGTCTTTGGACATATACCAGCTCATACAACATGTAATTTTGTTTTCTCATAAATAAAATTACGAACTTTTTCTTTGTGAAAAAAAAAAATTGATAAAGGTGATAATTCTCTAGAAACTCACGTGGATTGACTTGGAGATGATCTCAACCACTGATTAAGTTTTAATCTTGTTCATTGGAGTCCCAACTGGAGATTATAAGAAGAGGTCGATGGGTAGATGGAGAATCCATAAGTTGCATATACTAAATAATTTAGATAGTTTGATTCTCTAGTGTAAGTGATTCAACAGGAGAGACCGAGTAGCAAGAATCAAAGGGGCAAAGACATTGAATCTGGAGGAAGGTTTTCGATTCTGGAAGAGTCACAAGAGAAGGTTGAGCGAGATCTCCTTATACATCTAAAAGGCGTGTGTAGATTCTTCTGAGAAGTCACATATTAGGGTTGCATAGGTTTTCCTAGTACAACCACAAGGATCACACATATTTTCCCAGTACATTCATGCGGATCATGCGAGTACAAAAATATCGGCCACAAGGGAGCAAAAATGCCTGCACAAGGGTTGGATGACTAGTTTTTCAGAGGGAGCCTGTAACTAAGATTTTGCCAGTATTTCTCTTGTAGTGGATTTCTAGTTTTGGGCATCTAATTGTACTCATATTTTCACTATTGCATAAAAATAAAACCCTCAGCTTTTGCATCAATTTTCTCACAATTAGATTTTTCCGGGGACTTTTATCCAAAAATAACGATGTCATAATTTTTGTGTGTGCTAGTATTTTTATTCCTACAACGCTTGTTTTGTTTTTTTTGTAAGATTGGAAGGACCTTCCTCGTTCATTCACGAGATCTGTTGGCCACTTTACCACATTATAAGCCATCCAAAAGCAAAATTGTTTAAGATTGTCTAGCATAGCTATATATGTCTGAATATCCTTAATTTTCCTAGTATCTAGATATCTAAACATAATAGCAAAGTCTGCAAAGCCTGCATCTAGGAAGAACCAAAATTGAAAATCACACTATGCATGGCATATTACTAATCATCAAAAGAGTCGATAGGGGTTGGATCTTTCGCACTCGAGCTAGGTAATTATTTCTGAGGGAGACGTGGAATATCCTTTTTTATGGAGTTGAGGTAGGCATTCTATTATTGAATTTGGAGTTGTATAAGCTGGAATTCCTTATGAATTTCCAGGAGTTCGGGATCAGTATTGGATAGGCCATCTATGGGAGGTGTCAGGGCTCTTGCCTCTATATTCTCTATCAACCAATAGAGATAGGAAATATATTTGTATTGAGAGGACCGACATTTGGAATGACCAGGGTTGGGCACCAATTCTCTCCATTCCTCCACATCCAAGTCTTCATGTGTTGCCTGCTGATTCAGGTCTAATTCCCATCTAGAGATGAGCTGACGAGTCTTAGGTTGAGTACCAGAATGATAAGATTGAGCCACTTCATGAATAAGGTCAGAGGTTTATTTACGACCTCGACCATGAGTTGGACGAGTTTCAAACTGACTTCCTCCATGTCGAAGGCCAACACGTCGGCTTTGTACCATGTCTTCTCTGTCGTGGTGCCTCTACCACAGGAAGGGCATTCCATAATGGAATTTTGTTGACCACAATAATGATATAGAGCCCTGGAATGAAAAACCCAAAACCCAAAATCGAGGAGGGTAATAAACTTAAGGACTTGGTGCATGCACCGAGAATTCGAAATTGTAGGTGTATCATAGAATAATTCCACATAGCTGTGAGAAACAAGACAATAAAACATATTTTTTCCCACTAATATGATATGAGTATACTAAGATAGGCTTGAAACATCAACTAATGGCTCCCTAAGCCTTTGTAGGACAAAAAAGGCATCCATTCGGGTGAATACTCTCGCAGAAGAACCCTTCTCATAAAGACCAGGAGGGACAGTAAGAAAACAAGATATAAAACTAAATCATCCATGCAAAGAATGCAAACTGAATGTGTAACAGACATGTGCTAAAAGTTCATGTAAATAAAAGTTAATAAAGGCAAAAAATAAGACCACGGTTAAGGGACACATATTCCAAGCTAAATGTTGGGAAAAACATCCTAATGGGTGTTCATTTTGGTTATTATGGCTAAAGGGAATTGGAAAAGGAAAGGGAAAAGGATTTGGAAAGGAAAAGAGGCATTATTTTGCACATTTGTTTATGAAAATAATGGAAAATAGGAGAAAAATAAGGTGAAAGGTCACAGGTTGCATGTGAGGAGTAAAATGAAGGAAAATAATGGAAAATGAATAAAATAGAGGCCTCATTGATAAAAAGGCTATTGAGGATCATTTGGCAAGCTTTTGACATGTTTTGGTGGAGATCTCTTCTATTATTCTCTCTCTCTCACACACACTCTTGGATACTTAGAGTATTCTTGGAGCATTTCATCATTGAGCCAAGAAAGAGGAAAGAAAGCAAAGGAAGGACAAGGAAAGGAAAGGAAAGCAAGGAAGATCAAGATCTAGTAGCTTCAGTAGGAATACTTGTAGGTAACATATTTCATGTGTGATTTCCTAGATGGTTTGGACATGCATGGCTTATGCATGTTGGTATTTGGTTCCCTTGTTGTCGGTGACATGGTTTTTCCGGGTTTTTATAGTGGTTTTCAGCCTTTCCTTTCCTTCTCCGAATGCTATGGTGTGTTGGGATTTTGATCTTGGTTTTGAGATTTGGAATTGCTGGATGGATTTCAAAATCCGAGGTGGAGGTGGTCTCAAGGAAAATTCCCAAAGGACTAGGAATCCCTTGACCGGTTTGGGCGAGATACATGGTAAAGCCTGAGGGTGGTGTCTATGTTTAGGTCCTAGTGATCATGGATTGGATTGCGGTAAATCCTGAAAGACAGGGAGATGGAAAATAAGTGATAGATTTCCGGAGGCATTCCAAGCTCATTTTAGTTTTGTGATCGGAGCACCGGTTTTGGTTTGATCACGGTATGGTGATTGTGGAGGTGGTTAACCTCTTGACTCCCTTTCTTGGTTTTGGATTGGTTTATCCATGATATCCCACATTCATTCTTGGAATATGACACTAGGGTGACTGGCTGAATAGAGATTTGGCTCAACCATGTATATGGTCGGGTGGTACATGGAAGTCTCGAACCTGGTCGGTTATTGCCTATGTTGAATGAAAGCTAAGTTCTATTTCTTTTGCAATTATTAATGTGTGCATTTAATGGATTTTATCTCACTATTATTTCCATGGTTTTATGCTGGTTATAAGCATGGTTAAATGACTGGTTCATTTCATGGCTATTTCATGAATTTACATGTAAATGTTAATATAATGGATGCAAGACCTAATTGATGGCATATCAGTTGAAGGAAGAAGGTGGTGATCCTTCTTGTAATGTATCTCAAGAGTTTTTAGTCATTCATGCTCTATATTATATAATATACCTGTAGATTTCATTCATGCCAAGTGTTTGAAAAAACGTTAATCTTGGTTGGGGATGGTTAGGCCTAGTCCTGGAGTCAGTTTTTGGTTATTTGGCATTGTCATCACGTGTTTGATGATTTCTGAAAGCTACAGGAAGTTCTGGGCAGTGTCAAATATTTTGGTCTTAAAAAGTGCCTCAAATCTTGCGGACACAGGCACATGTATGGGCAATTGAGTCCCTAGATGCATGCATGCACATGTTGTGGGAGCATCTAGAGCCTCCCAGATGCACCCTTTCCCATATCAAGGGAGCGTCTAGGGATTTGAACGCCTAAAAATCAGTGGGACCCAGGGACAAGTTATCTTGATGACTGGGATATCCTCTGGGGGTCCTGTAGCTGGTGCAGGGAGTCTGTGTTATGGTTTTCCGTGTCGATTCTACTTCCTTAAAGTCACCAAGGAGGTTGATTCTACTCTTAACTTCCCTCAACTCACTTTTACCTTGGTTGGTCAGTTATTTGGGTAGATGTGAGGGGAGGTGTACGTTACAGGTTGTATCAAAGTGTGGTTGTGTTATCCTTGGGAAAAGTATAATGTTTTCGAGCTTATTGTCCTCATGCATTCATGTCGATTGTGCATGTGTATCTCATGCTTGTGGTCTATGTACTTGTTGAATCTGCATGGTGTAGGTCATGGTGGCACTGATATCGCCATATGAAAGTTGATGGTGAATGGATGTGGTCGCCATGAGTGGATGTCAGTTGTACATGCGTTTTTTATGCATGTCAGTTTCGATATGTTGTTATGCATGAATTATCATGGTTAAGGTTGTTATCCATGAGGTCATTGTATGCATTGTAAGTAATCATGATGTGTTGATAACATATGATTTTGATATGTTGGCTAAGACAGAATAGGAGATGCAAATCATCAAAGTGAGGTTGCAACATTAGACCTCAGGGTAAAAGCATATCGCCATCGAGGTTGTATGTTTGGCATGCAGGTATGTGTTTAATGGTTTTTATAAGAATTATGGTTACTTATATACATGTTTGTCATTTTATTGTTGTGGTGGTCACATGCATGGTAGATGCTAGTAAATCATTGTGGTCATATGCACATGTGTCGAATGGCCATGAATGATAGTAATGTGTTGTTATATGCATTTTTGTTGTTGTTTTGTGTTTGTTAACCTGATGATTATATCATATGTTGTTGATAAGTATGTTATATGTTAACTTATTATTGTTATATGTTAGTTAACTTGAAGATTAGGGTTATTGCAAGAATATATTGATGTTATATGTATCATTTTGATCTAGATTGGTTTGTATAGATGATTATGGCTATGACATTCAGGTATGAGTTAATGTATTGCGATATTATGTCATACTAATCTAGGTTGACTGTGCATATGCGATTTTTATGCATGAATGAAATTTTTTTATGAGTTTATGATGTGAATTACTGTGTGGACATCATGGCCTTCTTTATGTTTGAGTGGATATGTTGTGAAGTTATAGTGATTGTGGATATTTAGTGACTGTATTTATGGTGACGTGTAAATGTTGTATACGTAGTATTGTGTACACATGATGTTTTATGCCTATTTTATATAGGGTGTTGTGTGTATATTTCATATGCAATGCTAGCTATAGATGGTGCCATGTACATATTGGATATGTAGTGATGTGTACATATCGTATATACGCATGTTGGATATGCGGTGTTGTGTGCATATGGTGTTGTGTGCATGTTGGATAAGCGGTGTTATGTACATATGGTGCTATGTACATATGGTCTTGTGTGAGTGTTGTACATATGGTGTTGTGTGCATGAATGTACATGTGTTGTTGTGTGCATGCGGTGTTGTGTACATGTTGTACATGTGGTGATGTGTGCAAGTGGCATTGTGTACATGTTGTGCATGTGGCAATGTGTACATATGGTGTCATATACATGGTGTGCATGTGGTGTTGTGTACATATGGTATTGTGTACTTGTTGTAAAGTGGTGCGGTGTACATGTGTTGTTGTGTACACGTTGTGTGGTGTCGTGTAAATGTGATGTTGTGCACACATTGTGCTGGTGGTGTTATGTACAGGTGGTACTGTTTACAGGTTATACGCATGGTACTAGTATACATGTGGTATTGTGTGCTTGTCGTACATGTTGTGTTGCGGGCATGTGGTAATATGTATGTGCATTATGTAATCATGGTATCGTGACACGGGTATTCATTGTGTTGTACGCCTAGTGTAGGTGTATGTATGTGTTATGTTATACACCAGGTGTAGGTGTATGTTTTTTATTTTACACTGGATGTATGTGTATGTATTGTGTTGTGTTGTACACCATATTTAGGTGTATATGTTGTGTTGTGTTGTGTTGTACACCGCGTGTAGGTGTATGTATTGTGTGGTGTTGTACGCCTTGTGTGGATGTACATGTTGTACACTATGTGTATGTGTACGTAGTTCAAGAGAAGGCACTGGGTGTTTTTCGGGGGTGGAAACTGATCTGGTGTGTGTACAAAAGAATGAAGGTATAAGTAAGGAGCGATGAAGGATAAGTGTTAGTATTTTATTTGAGTTTTATTATGCATGTGATATGTGATTGTAACTTATGATGGTTACATGTGATTTATGATTATGGTTTATGGTGATTTCATGTGATTCATGATTTTAATTTGCAACACCCACTTCCCACATCTACCCAAGTAACCAGCCAACCGGGGTAAGGATTTGATGAGAGGTTACTAATATGAGATTCAACCTCCTATATGACCTTAAGGAAGTGGAATCGACAGAAACACCAAAAACACACCTTACATTGCATCATTGACATCCCCAGAAGGTAACCCAACCTTACAAGGCCCTGTTCCCTGGGGGGGGCTTATTTTTAGCTCCTTTGAGGCTTAGCCACGAGCTTGTAAGGGCAAGGGAGCATCTATAGACCCTATAGCCGTGGGCTAGCCTTGTCAAGGTAGCGGCTAAGGCCCAAACAAGGAATTTTCCGTCTGTAGCTCTGGGATCTGTGCCACATTTTCAACCCCTAAGCCCAAGTCACTACCCTGAACTTATTGTAATTTCAGGAGAGGGTAACTAACATTAAAAAAAACATATGGAAGCACTCACATCAAATGAAACTCATTCAACCCCTCCCATCCATGACAGACATTTCTTCAAACATGTCACAAACACAACATCTACAGGTATAGATAATAGATTTAAACAAAGGGGTCTCTTTCTTATCTGAGAATGGTTAAGAAGAATTGATCCCCTACATAGTAAGCTATCATACAATCAATTTTACCATAGATACATTGTGCATTCATTTACAAGTGAAAACATGGAGAGAGACATACCTCATCATTATCACAATACATGCTTATAACCAACATATCACCAACAAAGATACCATGGATATATTAACAATAGAATTCATGTATACCAGTGCATATACACATCAAATACCATGGAAATTAACCTTTCATTAATAAGTTTAAAAACCAACTCGAAATGGGACTTCCACATTCCACCCGACCATAGACATGGTTGAGCCAAATTTCACTTCAGCCAGTCACCCCCGTGCCTTATTCCAAGCATGAATGTGGGACTTTCTCAAACACGTCAATCAACAATAAACCAAGGTTCCAAAAACCAAACCGTCTCAACTCAAAAACCAATTATTCCACCTCATGGTTAGACATCACTAACCATCACGAATTGGTCTCCATAGAAGTTACTCTAGGGCTCCAGAGTGTTTGTTCCAACCAAGGCTCCAGGACTAGTAACTCAACCGACCTAGGGCTCTAGAGCGTTTTCCCAACCAAGGCTCCAGGACTAGTAACTCAACCCAACAATTGTTTGTATGGATCCAGATCATTATTCCAACCAAGGCTCCAGGAACTAATAACTCAACCCAACAGTTAAAGGAATCATGAGAACCAACCAGAAAACAATCAATGGAAATAAAACCACAATACCATGGTTTTCCAGGAAATGACAAGGCAAAGAAAATCCACTGTCAATCCCAACCATCCTCCATGCCCATGACAGATCATAATCAAGAAACCACATGCAATACCATGCATGCCAAAACTAGTGAGGAAATCATACATGTAACTTGGTCCTTGCACCCAGAACTTGTCGTAGATGTTAATCCTGATGTCCTTTGCGCTTTCCCACTCTTCCTTTGATTTTTCTGATTCAAATCTCCAAATATGCCACACTCTCAAAGAGTGCTCCAAGAATACTCTAAGTGCTCAAGAGTAAGAGAGAGAGAGAGAGAGAGAGAGAGAGAGAGAGAGAGAATCATGAGAACTCCAAAACTGAACTGACCAAGCCTTGCCCATTGATCCCCTGAAGCCTTTTTATTAATGAGGCCTCTAATTTCTTCATTTTCCATTGTTTTCCTTCAATTTCCTCCACACATACAACCTGTGACCTTTCACCTTCATTTTCTCCTAATTTCCATTATTTTCATAAGTAAAATGCCAATTAGTGCCTCATGCCTCTCCAAAGCCTTTACCAATTTCCTTAACCATAATAACTAAAATGAACACCCACTAGGATGTTTTTCCCACCATTCAACTCAGAATACGTGTCCCATCCATCATGGCTTTATATATATTTTTACATGTATTTTCACCAGGGCTATTATAGAACCCTCCCCCTTGGGGGAACGCTATCCTCAGTGTTCAATGACACCTAAAAATGAACAAAACGCTGAAAATAAAACATACTGCTTATGTAGCTTTATAAAAAACTCGTTGCAGTCTTTACAATGAATAACTTGCTAAAACATGATAATAATTACGGTATTTACAATAACAACCACATTTGCTTCAACTGGAAAATAATCATACTGTTTATAGAGCTTTATAAATCCAACTCAATACAATATTTACAATAATATACACATTTTCTCAACTTGAAAATAGAAGGATATGATGCATGTATCAACAACAAGAGAATATAGAGGCTCACACCTCCACCCTCAAAGTAATACCAGGATTCAACTCCTTCCTAAAAAGTCCAAAATCCACTTCCAAAGTCAAAGTTGCATCTAATTTCGAGCGTTACAATCTTGCGCTACTGTCCTCTCAGTGAAAAATTACCAACTCATTATTCCAGGGCACACACCAATGTGCATTTGATCCCATATGGAAATTCTAATGACCAAAACAAATCCATCCCCGGCCTTCCCTTCTTTGCTACACAGTCCCTCGGGAAATCTGGTCATCCCTTTTTGTGCAATTACTCACCTTCCAAGTTCTGTTGACACTCCCATCTCGGGCATTCCATCCCTTGGTAAGGCTTCATCACATCAGAAGATATAAAAACCAAGGCATATACCTGTCTCAAAACCATCATACCGGTCATAGCATGCTCATGGAAATCAATGGACACAATTGGGTACCAGTGTCCCACAATGGCCCTGCTCTTGAAGTGCTTTACCAACATATTGTTGCATGTTCCAATTCCTTTTGTTGCTGCTACTATTTCTTGTAGTTAGTTTCAACCACCCAACCAAGCATGTTCTTACATTCATGTACCAAGAACATAATTCCATTAGACTCAAAACAAATTGAAATAAAAACAAATCATACCTTATTGGTAGCTCATCAATAATGTATTATTGCAATTATGTTCACTTCCTGTCACACAAGTCAAAATAGTTGTTTGATCAAATCATCATGTATAAACATATCACATCCAGTTAACTCAAACACAACCATCATAAATTTAAAGCATGAATCACATGAAATCACCATAAACCATAATCATAAATCACATGTAACCATCATAATTCAGAATCACATATGACATGCATAATATAACTGAAGTAAAATATCGATACTTATCCTTCATCAAACCTTACTTCTTCCTTTGTTCTTTTTGTACACACGTCAGATCGGTTTCCACACCCGACAAGAACTTAGTGCATTCTCCTCAACCATGTACACATACACACAATTCACAACACGTACATCCACACACGGCATACAACACCATACAATACATACACCCACTCCCAATGTACAACACAACAGAATATATACGCCTATACACAGTTTAGAACGCAATACATGTACATACACATACATCCGGAGTATAATACAACACAATACATATGCCTACACCGAAATACAATACATATGCCTACACCAAAATACAACACATACACCTACATCTAGTGTACAACACAACACAATACATATACATACATATACGTGCACAAATTACAACATGACGAATACACATGTCACGATACCATGACTACACCATGCACATACATAGTACCGCATGCTCGCAACACATGTACGACATGCACACAATACCACATGTATACCAGTACCATATGCAGAACATGTACATAGTACCACTTATACACAACACTATCTGCACAACATGTGCACAACATCACATGTAGACGATACCACCTGCACAACGTGTACACAATACCAAATGTACATTGCACCACCTATACAATGTGTACACAATACCACATGTACACAGCACCACTTGCACGACATGTACATGACACCATATGTACATAGCACCACATGCACAACATGTACACGACACTTCCTACACACAGCACCACATGTACAACCTATATGCAGCGCCACATGCACACAACACCATGTGCATAACCATGCACCCAACACCAGATGCACATAGTACCATATGTATATCATGCACACAACACCACATGTACATACCACTGCACATTCAACATGTACATAACACCATACGTTCACAACACCACATATCCAACATGTGCATAATACCATATGCACACAACACCACAAAGCCAACATGCGCACAATATGCTACATACATAGCATTACATATCAAACATGTACATAGCACCATCTATACCTATCAATGCATATGCAATATACACACAACACCATATATACAACTGGCTTACAACTTCATATGCACACAATACGACATATGCAACATTACACATCACCATAGGTACAATCATTGAATATATGACATGCACAACATATACACAACAATAGCACTATACATCCATAGACCAGACACTGACCCCAAAAGCAACCTTTCTTCTAGTGTCTTTCCATTATCCATGCTTATCCTAGCATGACATAGATCACACTACTTTCACATCGTTGATGTACCTCTCAGCATTACCCATCCATAAACATAGGCATAGTACAAACATATAACATTAAATCATATCCACATGATACTGACCTCATAGATCTATCAAATTTACTCTACCACTCGATTTGTCATAGCCAGGAACCTCTTCATGCCATTCACCTGCATAAGCAATCATTCCTCCACAAGAACGATCCTTGAAACCCTATCATACCGTGACACAGATACATAGATACATACATATATATAATCATTAGCATAAAACAATGATGGTCCTATCAGGTAATGTCATACATACATACATATATACCTACAAACCATCAAGATCCATGACGAACCTGTCAATCAATGACATACATGCATACATACATACATGTATACATATGTAAACATCAACAAAATCATGATCACAACACAATTGCCAGATATCATAAGGTCTAGGTAAGATAACTTCCTTATTTGTGCACAACATGCACAATGTTGAGAAAAACAGTTCCCAACATAGCCAAGGCATCTAACACCTCATTCATTTTACCTTTTATGTTTCCTTTCTCATGTTTGTAATGCCACAATCCTTTTACCACAATGGACCTAACCAGTCCAACCGACTATCATACTCTTACCTTCTGTTGTGCTTACTCATGCACTGAGCTTCATTCATGTCTTACATTACCTGTTGGGTACCACAGAGCTCTCCCCAACCTCCATTAAATTTCCTCTTTCCCAAAACCAATTTCCAAGACTCTCAAACAAAAGGAAAGAAAAAAAACGAACAAGAAGAAGACCATGAAAACCAAGGAAATACGACACCACAACAAAGTAGCATGATCATGCACTAGATGCAATCAAGACTGCAAATCAAATGCAAACAAATCAAAAGATTGAAAGCACCAGACTAGCAACAAACACCATGACTCAATCCCCATGGTTCCCAATGCTTCCAAAAGAAATCTCAAGATGATCCTCTTTCAATATTTCATGGTAGTCTCTTACCATGTAATCCCTTGCATAATATTGTGATAGACACATAATTCAGTTAAAAAAAAAAACATATCAATATACTAGTTACCTTACCTTGTTGTGCCAAGCACACTAACCTATAACTGAACACACATGTTAGCCATATGTATCAACATCAAGACAACATATCTATAAATTCGAAATAAAATTTTACCAATACTAACAACCATGTCATAATCCATCGATAAACTCACATTCATCGGTCATAATACCTAATGCTACAACTATCACCTACTTACACTCAGGTACATATCATCCATCCCAACATATGTGTGTTAGTACAACCATCTTAAAACAAGACCATTTCTTCATGCAATCTTACAAACACATATACTCATATCATGCAATTAATCAAACATTCAAACAAATTTAAAACATATTGTTAGTTTCCAATGTTCAGTGATTAAACGTACTCTTTCAGGTTTACTTAGGAGTGGTCCTAGGTCAAAATTTCATGTTTCAAGTCAGTTTTAAAATAAAATTGTGTTCACTGAATATTTCTAGGTTTGAAATGCTACTCCCTTCACTCCATTCATGGTCATAATTATTTCATAGGTCATGTCATCCATCAATCATCTAAGGTCTGAGGTCATTCACCACACCTTTATTTAGGTCAGATTCTAGGTCTCATTTGTTTCTCCACCATAAGAGTCAATTATGTCATAAAATAAAGTGAACAAAATCTCATTTTCACCATACAGGTCATTTTCAAAGGGAGAGAAAATATAGGTAAATAATTAAAGAGCTCCTCTCTTCTCACCATCATACTCCACAGCTGCCATGGGTTGAAGAAAAATAAGCAAATTTGTGCCAACACTACCTGTGATATGCTTCTGGGTGTGTTGCGCAGGTGCTGTGCTTTTGATGTTTGAGCTCAAAATTAGTTCTCCAAGGTTCAAAACCACTACACAAAGGTTCATACACTTCCTAAACAGTAAGTGGACACCCTCCATACCTCTCTCAAGTAAAAATTCATCAGCAAATGAGTGGTTTACTTCATTAGGTTACCTCCACTAAATTTTTTGTGTTTTTCATCTTTTGTTTGTTTCAACTAATAAAACCTAATCTAACCATCTACAACCTTAATATAACCTTCATACACCATACCCTAACATACCCTATCACTCACAACCCTCTTTTCCATCAATTTCATTAAAACCTTAATTTTTACTAAATTTTGGCAGAAAAACTAGTGAAACCCTGTGTTTTGACCTTTTGGGCACCTTTCACATGCCCATTCCCAAAAATTCCACTTGAATCCTATAGCCAAATAATCACCCTACCTTCCCAAACTTTTGGAGAATTTTCCCTAACTTCCTTCCACTTCATTTCTGTCCCTAAAACCACTCTACCACTATCCCCTGTTTTCCTAATTTTCCACCTTCCCTATCCACTACATCAATCTAGGGCTTTCCTTGTTGAGAAAAATCATGGAGGGTGAGAATAAGTTCCATAAGGGAGGTCACCATTCCAGTTTTGATCCAACTCAGATCCATGGCATCATTTTTAGAGCTTCGTGATCAAGCCAAGGTTTACATTACACATAGGGATAGTTTGGCTTCAAAATCAGTTTTTGAAGTAATGGAGACGAATTTTACAAAAGTGAAAGAGGTTTTTTGTCAATAATAGTCCAAATAACAAAAACATCCTTAATTTTATGCATTGGTGTTCTGTTTTGAGATAAATACTCAAAATACATTTGCTCTAGGTCATTTTCTGCACTTTTGGACAGGTTGTCTTCAAGTCAATTTTTCAGGGGTTTGGAGCAAGGTTTTGCGGTGATTGATAACTATAATATGTAGCAGACATCATAATATTTCCAACCATACCACTTGCAGCCCCAAAATCCTCTTGGTAGGCCTCCAAACGCCCTCTCAAATTAGGTGCTACGCTTCTACAAATTTTGAGCGATCAAATTCAAACTTGTATTTTGAGCTAATGGGAAAGTATTTTGGAAAAATGGAGGAGGTTATTGTTCATAACATGCCAAAGAACAAAAACTTTTGTTACATTTATGAGCCAGTTGTTACGCTTCTGGGAAGTGTTTTTACACTTCTGGGAAGTGTTGTCACACTTCTGGGAAGTGTTGTTACGGTTCCGTAACTTGGGTTTTCACCTCCAAAAAGGGTCCAAAATTAGGTTTTTGGCTTCGAATATCTTCAAACAATCTCAAGGCTTGTGACGATTACTCTTTGGACCCCTCACAAATAGTAATTCATTACTCTCATACCATCCCTTGGTCAAGTTATTGAGTTTTCAAATCATTTTCATGCTTACCCTATATTTCTCCATATCATCACTTCTCCATGACATATAAAGACTTCATTTGATAAAACCTAACCTACTCCAGCTAAATAAACCCTAACCCTAGTACCTAAACACTATCCTACACCTCTCATATAAATCATCCTCACATCTCTCACCATCCATATCATCCCTAACATGTCATTTTCATCAAACCCTAAATTCTAGTTAATTTTCACAGTTAAAAATTGGGAATTTCTTGTGTTTGCTTGATTTCATCGCCCTCCTCACGTCCATTTCCCTTCTTTTCACCCACAAAATGGAGCTAACACACAACCCTATCTACTGAATTTTTTGTAGAATTTTCCCTAGATCCATAACCCTCCATCTCACCCTCTAAACCTACACTAGGGTTTTCATCATTTTAGTGATAAAAAAGATGCAGAGTGAGAAGAAGAGCTTCAAGGGAGGGTGCCACCTCAGGTTAGAACCCTTCACAATGCATGAACTCAATGCTTCACCCTTGTCCAAAAGATGTTTTGAGAGGATTGGATGTTTGAGGTTATGTGAGAAGCTCAAATGAAGCTTAAAGAGAAGGATAGCTTAGATTTGTTGGTTGAAGCTTCTTGACTATTTAGCCCATCATTCATAGGTGCTACAAAACCATTTTTGATCATTTTTGAAGAATTTTGGTATTTTTTGTGATTTTTTCACAATTCTGGAAATTCCTCCTTGCGGAAGGGTAACAAAATTTTGTTACACTTATTTTTGGGGAATCCAAATGATGATTTCTTTACATGGATGGATGTATTTTGACGAGTACATCACAAATCAGGAACCCCCTTAGCATGAGAAGCTTTAATTTTGGATAAAAGGCCCAAAAACCACTCATTTTCATGTTTTTGCCACCTTTTTGGAGCCTTTGTTACACTTTTGGAGTAACCTTGGGAGAATGGATGTTTGGAGGCCTTCCCATGGGTCATTTTGAAAAATTCAAGATGTTCAGGAAACAAGACACACAAGCATAGTTGACCGCTCTTTTAGAAGTGGATTTGGACACCTAAAAGTGACTCAAAATTGCCTATAAACTTATGTTATGCTTCTAAAAATTTCTGTTACCCTTCTGTCAGAAATGTTACAAATCACCATTGGATTCCTCAGGACACTTGTCAAGCTTAGAAAATGTCACAAATTCAAGGTTTTGTTGTCCTATGAGTTGGAATTATATTTATTGAGTTGTTTTTTTTCCTCCTATCATAGGGAATATGTAATTTAATGTAAGGGAATATGTAATTTAATGTAAGGGACAAACACTCCTAGTTTATAGCTGAAATTTAGGGAATGGTTTCTAACCTCCCTAGAATATAGGAAATGACTCATCTTGTGTATTTATGATCCATTTTGGATGGTATTTCGACCTGATGAGGTGTCATAGTCCATATTTTCTATAAGTATACTCTCTTTAGTATTTTGTTGGGTTGGATAGTCTAATTTTGCAGTGGAGATTTTGTAATCAACATTTTGGAATGAAATCAGAGACAGATTTGCAAAACTTGTGTTGAGAATCTTGTGGTATGCATTGGAGAATTTTTTCTTCTTATGTATGTTTATCTATTCATGCTAAATGATATATCTTCTTCTTTCAGATACATCTTTCCATGTGTTTATCTTGTAAGTTTATAAGCAGAAATCATGTATGTTCATGCTCTGTTTTAGTCAAGGTTTACATGATATGTCTATTCACTTCTAAATGAATGAATTCACCTTAGTGATCATTCAGATTCTCTCTTATTTCATCCTATACTAAATGACCTATTAAACATTCTTTCAAACTACCTATCTAACCTCACATATTCTCTGCAAATTGACCTTGGAATTCAGAACTATAAACCGTACACACATTCTTCTCACTGACCTTTCTATCCAACACTTAAAACATCAAATAAATCCTATTTACTGAGCTTACATACCTAGCCTAAGATCATTAGATACTCATTCATTCCTTTGACTACAAAAGTGACAACGAGAGAGCCCTATTTGGTCCTGGTAGGGCTAGCTACCTAACCTAAAGCCTGGTTTGTGGTTACCTTCCTTCAGCTCCATTCACAGCCTTGGGAAGCAGGGGGGAGTGATAACATTCTTGGCTTTATTTTCATGGCGACTCCACTTTTCAAATTAGTAACTTGAAGAACTCCTTTGTGACTTCACTGTTTTCAAGATGGATTCAACTGCAAGAAGGAATGCTAGGTATGCTCCTATGGATCGGTCTCATATCCCTGGATTTCCAAATCTTATGCCTCCGATAGATTGGAAAACATACTTGCCAAAATTTAGAGATGGAAAAGGTGACGGTGCTACACTTCATTTAATAAGATTTCATATGCATGTGTGTAAGTTAAAGATTAATTTTCATGAATATTGTTTAATGAACATTTTCACTGCCATGAGAAGATCATGGATTCTTCCATGGATAACAGAAAACTTGAGCAGAATTATTCAATGGATGACATTGATCTTCCATCTTTCGAACTTGATGTTATTTGCAGCAGTCTTTCCAATCTTCAAGCGATTAATATATATATGAAGATGTTTTGTCGAGCTACCCTTCATCCCTATCCTCTTCTAAGTTTTTAATTCGGGAAGAAATATGTGTAGATCAAAATTTTGAGTTTTCTTGTAAAGAAACTCTAAAGAGTCATGATTTATCCGTTGAGGAAAAAAACAGTGTACAATAGGTTTGTTGTCTTCAGTTTTATGAACATGTTCAACAACCTTGAAAGGGTCAATATGCATAATTTTTTTAGAGCTAAGACAATTCTCTTTCTGATATACACGAAAATCCACTTGTATATATTTGTGTTGATACTAGTTTGGCTACCTCAATTGAATATCTACAAGAACATACACATCTTGTCTCTAATCTGGATGATATGGAAGATCAAATTACTGCATTTCTATTTAATAGGGATCAACCTAATGAAGAACAAAAATCAACCATTATATTTGAAAGCATTTCCCTTCTTTTTGTTGATCAACAAGAGGTAACGTTTCATGATTTTAAAGACCCCCTGGGCAGTAATTTAGAAGCATCAGAAAATATGGAGTTTGTTATCTTCGCCAACACAGAGATTGGGTTTAGTTTTTAGTTGGGGTTGTCATTACCACAACGCTTTTCTTTTGAGGAAAGTAGGAGGAGCAAGAAATCAGATGGCCATTTTCTTTCATGGTTGCATTGGATCTTCGACTTCACTTGATCAAGTGATTTATGGATAAATTAGAGTAGGTAAGGTGCGATGAATAAGCTCAACATTATGAGCTTCTTTTTCAGTGCCAATTTCCAGTAGAGTTTGCAGTTGATGATGTAGATTTTTGTTTTCATTTTGATTTGAATCAGATTGAGGATTGTAACTACACTGACTCCATTGCCCAATGGATGAGGCTACTTGGTCTACGGTGTTATTGACACCTCCTAAAGGAGTTTCCATCCCCAACTGGAGCCAATGTTAGTGTCCAAATGTTTAGTGATAAAATGTACTCTTTCAGGTTTACTTAGTAGTGGTCCTCGTTAAAATTTCATGTTTCAAGTCAGTTTTCAAATAAAATTTTGTTCACTGAATATGTCTACATCTAAAATGCTACTCCTTTCACTCCATTCATGGCCATAATTATTTCAGAGGTTATGTCATACATCAATCATATAGGGTCTGAGGTCATTCACCACACCTTCATTTAGGTAAGAGTCTATGTCTCATTTGTTTCGCCACCATAAGAGTCAATTATGTCATAAAAGAAAGCGAAAAAAATCTCATTTTCACCATACAAGTCATTTGCATATGGGTTAGAAAAGGTAGGGAAATAAGTAAATATCTCCTCTATTCTCACCATCATACTCCACAACAGCCATGTGTTGAAGAAAAATAAGCAAATTTGTGCTAACACTACTTGTGCTACGCTTCTGGGTGTGTTGCACAGGTGCTGTGCTTTTGGTTTTTGAGCTCCAAATTAAGTTCTCCAAGGTTGAAAACCACTTCAAAAAGTTTCATACACTTCCTAAATAGTACGTGGACACCCTCCATACCTCTCTCAAGTCATAATTCATCAACAAATGAGTGGTTTCCTTCATTAGGTTACCTCCACTGCGTTTTTGGTGTTTTTTTTATATTTTGTTTGTTTCAGCTGATAAAACCATAATATAACCATATAAAACCTTCATATAACCTTCATACACCATACCCTAACATCTCCTATTACTCACAACCCTCTTTTCCATCAATTTCATTAAAACCCTAATTTTCACTACCTTTTGGCAGAAAAACTAGTGAAACCCTGTGTTTTGACCTTTTGGGCACCTTTCACATGCCCATTACCAAAAATTACACTTGCATCCTGTAGAAAACTCATCACCCTACCTCCTAAAAATTTTAGGCATTTTTCCCCAACTTCCTTCCACTTCATTTTTGTCCCTAAAACCACTATACCATTATCCCCTGTTTTCCTAATTTTCCACCTTCCCTATCCACTACATAAAGCTAGGACTTTCCTTGTTGAAAAAAATTATGGAGGTTGAGAAGAAGGTCCATAAGGGAGGTCACCATTCCAATTTTTAACCAACTCAGACTCATGGCATCATTTTTAAAGCTTCGTGATCAAGCCAGGGTTTACATTGCACACAGCGACAATTTGGCTTCAAAATCAGTTTCTGAAGTAATGGAGATGAATTTTACAAAAGTGAAAGAGATTTTTCTCAATAATAATACAAATAAAAAAAAAATCATTAAGTTTATCCACAGTTGTTATGGTTTGAGATAAATGCTCAAAATATAGTTGCTCTAGGTCATTTTATGCACTTTTGGACAGGTTGTCTTCAAGTCAAATTTTCAGGGGTTTGGAGCAGGGTTTTGCAGTGCTTGATGACTCAATTCTATAGCAGACATCCTAGTATTTCAAACCATACCACTTGAAGCCCCAAAATTCTCTGATAATACCTCCAAAATCCCTCTAAAAATAGGTGTGACACTTCTGCTCAGAGTGTGTTATGCTTCTACAAATTTTGAGTGATCAAATTAAAACTTAGATTCTGAGATAATGTAAAATTATTTTGGAAAACTGGAGGAGGTTATTGTTCATAAAATTCCAAAGAGAAAAAATCTCTCTCAATTTTTCAAAAAACGTTATGGTTAGATAGATATTGATCCATATTTAAGCCCTATTTTTGCAGATTTTTGGAAATTCCTTTGTTATGTTTCTAAGCTAGTTGTTACGCTTATGGGAAGTGTTGTTACGCTTCTGTAACTTGGTTTTTCACCTTCAGAAAGGGTCCAGAATTAGGTTTTTGGCTTCAAATATCTTCAAAAAATCTCAAGGTTTTTGACCATTACTCTTTGGATCCCTCGCAAACAGTAAGTCATTACTCTCATACCCTCCCTTGGTTTAGTTACTAAGTTTTCAAATTATTTTCATGCTTACTATATATTTCTCCATATCATCACTTCTCCATGACATAGAAAGATTTAATTTGATAAACCCTGACTTACTCCAGCTAAATAAACCATAACCCTAGTACCCAAACACTATCCTACACCTCTCATATACCTCATCCTCTCTCACCATCCATATCATCCCTAACATGTCATTTTCATCAAACCCTAAATTCTAGTTCATTTTCAGAGTTAAAAATTGGGAATTTCCTATGTTTGCTTGATTTCATCACCCTCCACACATCCATTTCCCTTCATTCCACCCATAACATGAAGCTAACACACAACTTTGTCTACTGAATTTTTTGTAGAATTTTCTCTAGCTCCATAACCCTCCATCTCACCCTCTAAACCTACATTATTCCTACACTCTGTTTTTCCAGATTTCACTACATATAATCATTCCACCAAAACACTAGGGTTTTCATCATTTCAGTGATAAAAAATATGGAGAGTGAGAAGAATAGCTCAAGGTAGGGTGCCACCACAGGTTAGAACCCTTTACAATGCATGAACTCAATGATTCACCCTTGTCCAAAAGATGTTTTGAGAGGACTGGATGTTTGAGGTTCTGTAAGAAGCTCAAATGAAGATTAAAGAGAATGATAGCTTAGATTTGTTGGTTGAATATTCCTTGGTTGTTTAGCCCATCATTCACAAGTTCTACAAAACCAATTTTGAGAAGTTTTGAGTAATTTTGGTATTTTTTTGTGATTTTTGCATAATTCTGGAAATTCCTCCTTGCAGAAGGGTACCAAAATTTTGTTACCCTTATTTTGGGGGCATCCAAATGATGATTTCTATTCATGGATGGATTTATTTTGATGAGTACATCACATATCATGAACCCCCTTGGCATGACAAGCTTTAATTTTGGAGAATCCCAAAAACCACTCATTTTTCATGTTTCTGTCACCTTTTTGGAGCCTTTGTTACGCTTTTTGAGTAACCTTGGGAGAATGGATTTTTGGAGGCCTTCCCATGGGTAATTTTGTAAAAACCAAGATGTTATAGAAAATAGACACACAGGGCTAGTTGACCGTTCTTTCAGAAGTTGATTTGAACTCCTAAAAGTGCCTCAAAAGTGCCTTCAAAATTATGTTACGCTTCTGCAAATTTCTGTTACCCTTCGGTCAGAAATCTTACAAATCAACATTCGATTCCTCAAGACAGTTTTCAAGCTTAGAAAACGTCACAAATTTGAGGTTTTTTTGTCCTATGAGCTGGCATTAGATTTATTGAGTTGGTTTTTGCCTCCTATGATGAGGGAATATGTAGTTTAATGTAAGGGACAAACACTCCTAGTTCATAGCTGAAATTCAGGGAATGGTTTCTAACCTCCCTAGAATCTAGGAAATGACTCATCTTGTGTATTTATGATCCATTTTGGATGGGATTTGGACCTGATGAGGTTTCATAGTCCATATTTTCTATAAGGAGGCTCTCTTTAGTCTTTTGTTGGGTTTTATAGTCTTATTTTGTAGTGGAGCTTTTGTAATCAACATTTTGGAATGAAATCAGAGACAGATTTACAGAACTTGTGTTGAGAATCTTGTATTATGCATTGTATCATTTGTTCTTCTTATGTATGTTTATCTATTCATGCTAAATGATATATCTTCTTCTTTAAGATACATCTTTCCATATGTTTATCTTGTAAGTTTATAAGCAGAAATCATGTATGTTCATGCTCTGTTTTAGGCAAGGTTTACATGATATGTCTATTCACTTCTAAATGAATTAATTCACCTCAGTGCTTATTTAGATTCTCTCTTACTTCACCCTATACTCAATGACCTATTAAAAATTCTTTCAAACTACCTATCTATCCTTGCATATTCTCTGCAAATTGACCTTGGAATTCAGACCTAAAAACCTTACACACAGTCTTCTCACTCACCTTTCTATCCAACACTTAAAACATCAAACAAATCCTATTTACTGAGCTTACATACCTAGCCTAATATTAGTAGATACTCAGTCATTCCTTTGACTGAAAAAGTGACAAGGAGATAGCCCTCTCTGGTTCTGGTAGGGCTAGCTACCTGACCTAAATCCTGGTCTGTGTTTACCTTCCTTAAGCTCCATTCACAGCCTTGGGAAGCAGGGGGAGTGATAACACATACAATGATAAATAAATCAACTAGATGATGTAATAGACACCAAATCACTCAAACACCAAATAGATGACATAATCAAATAATTAAGCATCAAGTACACGACATAAGCAAACTCATACCTTGATGTATCTTAGGGGAGGCTATCTTGTCTGCACAATCAATCTAGATTATCACAATATAACTTCACGACACAACAACTCAACCTAAATAAGGTCATGATATCCATAATATTAACTAGCTAATAATTTCGTATCATAGACTCATAAAAAGATGTCATTCATGCATAGAAATCACATATGCATAATTATTCTAGATTAATGCAACACAATATCATAATTAGGTCGAATCATACATGAATGTCATAACCCTAACTAGTTGCATGGTCCAATCTAATTTTAGCATAATACATATAACATCAAAATCTTAATGCAGTAACCCTAATCATCAAGTTAACTAACATATGCTCATCAACAAGATATATTCATAATCATCGAGCTAACTACAAGTTAACATATAACATGCTCATCAACGACACATAACATAATCATCAAGTTAATAAATCATAAACAACAATAAGTTAATCATGTAACATAATCATCAAAAACATATAACATAATGATCAAGTTAATATCATGCCTAAATAACCAACACATGTGCATATAATCACACTAGTTAACTAACATCTATAATGTATGTAACGATAACATCAATAGAATGAAAGGCATGCACATAACCATAATGCATATGACTACACTAATCAACTAGCATTTATCACATGTGTAACCAAAATTAAAATAGAATGGAAAACATATAATTAACCCTAATGTTTACAACAATCATGAATCACATAATTGCATGCTTGTATGACGATATTCTCTTACCCCAAAGTCCATTGTTGCAACTTCACTTTACTGGTATGCATCTCCTACTCTATCTCAACCAACACATTAGCATCATAACATACCAATATCATCATGATGACCTAATTGCATACAATGACATTAAGCACAACAACCTCAATAAAACCAATGAAAACTTGACCACATGCACCCACTTGACATGTATAATCAATCATGAATGACCAATGCATGTCCCACATACAACATCACATAAGCAAGCATACATGGACAACACACAACCATGACCAATGTGTGACCTAGCATAAAAAAGCAATGCATGTTTAATATGTATAAACATGTGATCAAGTATTCATGGACAATACATAAGCGTGAAAAACACATAACCAATCATACACTCATGACAACATGTTGAAAACAACACCGTCAACACTTCCATGGAGAAACCACCATGGAAAACACAACACAGATGCAACAAGCACATATAGACCACAAGCATACTACACACACATGCAACCAACATAAACACATGATCAACACACCACCCATGCATTCTGAGAGTTTAACCATGCTCTGATACCACTCTATAACACCCTCTCCCCACATCTACCCAAGTAACTAGCTAACCAGGGTAAACATGTGACGAGAGCCTACTAATATGAGATTAAACATCCTAGATGACCTTAAGGAAGTGAAACAGACAGAAACACCAAAAACACACCTTGCATTGCATCATTGACATCCCCAAGAGGTAACCCAACCTTCCAAGGCCCTGTTCCTTGAGGGGGGAATGATTTTTAGCCCCTTTGAGGCTTAGCCGCGGGCTTTTAAGGGCAAGGGAGTGGCTTTAGACCCTATAGTCATGGGCTAGCCTTGTCAAGGTAGCGACTAAGGCCCAAACAACGAATTTTTCGCTTGTAGCTCCAGGATCTATGCCACATTTTTAGTCCTTGAGTCCAGGTCACTGCCCAGAACTTCCTGTAACTTTAAGAGAGGGTAACTAACATTAAAACACACATATTGAAGCAATCACATCAACCAGAACTCATTTTTCCCCTCTCAGCGATGACAATAATTTCATCAAACATGTCACATACACAACATCTACAAGTATAAACATCATATTTAAACAGAGGGGTATCTTTCTTATCTGAGAATGGCTAAGAAGAATTTCTCCCCTACATCATAAGCTATCATATAATCAATTTTACCATAGATACATTGTGCATTCATTTACAAGTGAAAACATGGAGAGAGCCATACCTCATCATTGTCACAATACATGCTTATAACCAACATAACACTAACATAAATACCATGGATATATCAACAATAGAATCCATATATATACCAGCTCATATACACATCAAATACCAAGGCAATGAACCTTTTATTAATGAGTGTAAAAACCAACCCGGAATGGGACTTCCACATTCTACCCAACCATAGACATGGTTGAGCTAAATCTCTCTTCAGCTAGTCACCCCCATGCCATATTCCAAGCATGAATGTGGGACTTTCTCAATCACATCAATCAACACCAAACCATGGCTCCATAGACCAAGATGTATCAACCCTAAAACCAGTGATTCCACCTCACAGTCAGATATCACTAACCATCATGGATTGGTCTCCATATAAGCTACTCCAGGGCTCCATAGTGTTTGTTCCAACCAAGGCTCCAGGACTAGTAACTTAACCCCAACTATTCTCGGGCTCCAGAGCATTTTTCCAAACAAGGCTCCAGGACTAGTAACTCGGCCCACCTAGGGCTCCAGAGTGTTTGTCCAACCAAGGCTCCAGGACTAGTAACTCAACCCAACAATTGTTCGTCGGGCTCCAGAGCGTTTATCCAACCAAAGCTCAAAGAACTAATAACTCAACCCAACATCTAAAGGAATCATGAGAACCTACCAGAAAAAAATCAATGGAAATAAACCCACAATACCATGGTTGTCCAGGAAATGGCAAGGCTAGGAAAATCCACTATCAATCCCGACCATCCTCCATGCCCATGACAAATCATAATAAAGAAACCACATGCAATATCAAGCATGCCAAAACTAGTGAGGAAATCATATATGCAACTCGGTACCTGCACTCATAACCTGCCATAGATGTTGATCCTGATGTCCTCTATGCTTTCCTGCTCTTCCTTTGCTTTCTTGATCCAAATCTCCAAATATGCCATACTCTCCAAGAGTGCTCCAAGAATACTCTAAGTGCTCAAGAGTATGAGAGAGAGAGAGAGAGAGAGAATATTGAGAACTCCAAAACTAAACTAACCAAGTCTTCCCCATTGATCCTCAGAAGCCTTTTTATAATGAGGCCTCTCATTTCTTCATTTTCCATTATTTTCCTTCAATTTACTCCTCACATGCAACCTATGACCTTTCACCTTCCTTTTATCCTAATTTCCATTATTTTCATAAATAAAACTCCAATTAATGCCTCATGCCTTTCCAAATCCTTTGCCTTTTCCTTTTCCAATTTCCTTATCCATAATAACTGAAATGATCACCCATTAGGATGTTTTTCCCACCATTCATCTTGTAATACGTGTCCCATCCACCATGTTCTTATATATATATATATATATATATATATATTTTTTTTTTTTTTTTTTTTTCACTAGGGTCGTTACATAATTTATGATGGTTATGTTTTGAGCGAAGCAGATGTGATGTGTTTACACATGATGATTTGATCAAACAATTAGTTTGACTTGTTGTGATAGGAAGTGAACAGAATTGCAAGTGTACCTTATTGATGAGCTACCAATGAGGTATGATGTAAATTTATTTCAATTTATTTTTAATATAATGGAAGTTATGTGCTTGGTGCAGGAAGCATAGAAATTCCTGGTTGAGTGGTTGAAACTGATTGCAAGCATTAGCAGCAACAACAAAAGGAATTGAAACATGCAGTAGTATGCTAGTAAAGCACTTCAGAAGCAGGGCCATTGTGGGACACTGGTACCCTATAGTGTCCATTGATTTCCATGAGCGTGCTATGACTGGTATGATGATTTGAGGCATGGATATTCCTTGGTTTTGAGGCAGGGATATGCCTTGGTTTTTATATCTTCTGATGCGAGGAAGCCTTTCCAAGGGATGGATCACCTGGGATAGGGTATTTCAAGGAACATGGAAGGTGAGTGACTGCACAAAAGGGGATGACCGGATTTCCCGAGGGACTTTGTATCAGAGAAGGGAAGTTCGGGAATGGATTTGATCTAATCATTGGCATTTTTAGAAGGAATCAGATGCACATTAGGACTGTGCCTTGGAAAAATGAGTCGATAAATTTTCACTAAGGGTACAATAGCGCAGGATTGTAGCGATAGACATTGTATACAACTTTGACTGTGGCATTGGATTTTAGGCTTCCTCGGAAGGAGGTGAATCCTAGTATTACTTTGAGGGTGGAGGTGTGAGCCTTTGGATTCCCTTGTTGTAGATACAAGCATCATATCCTTTTATTTACCAGTCAGGAAAATGTGCATATGTGTATGTGTATATTATTCTAAATACTGTAATGAGTTGTGTTATAATGCTCCAGTATGCAATATGTTTTCAGCAAGATGTTCATTGTAAATCCTATAATGAGCTATGTTATAAATCTCCATAGGTAGTATGTTTTGGTTTTTAGCGATTTTGTTGAGGTATAGGTGTCAATGAACACTGAGGACAGTGTTCCCCCAAGGGGGAGGATTCTATAATAGACCCAGGCTAAAATTTCATGTAAATAAAAGTTAATAAAGGAAAAAAATAAGACCACGGTTAAGGGACACGTATTCAAATTTGAATATTGGGAAAAACATCCTAATGGGTGTTCATTTCGGTTATTATGGCTAAAGGGAATTGGAAAAGGCAATGGAAAAGACTTTGGAAAGAAAAAGAGGCATTATATGGCACATTTATTTATGAAAATAATGGAAAATAGGAGAAAATGAAAGCGAAAGGTCACATGTTGCATGTGAGGAGGAAAATGAAGGAAAATAATGGAAAATGAAGAAAATATAGGTCTTATTGATTAAAAAAAAAAAAGCTTCTGAGGATCAGCTGACAAGCTTTTGACATGTTTTGATTGAGCTCTCTTATATTATTCTCTCTCTCTCACACTCTTGGATACTTAGAGTTTTCTTGGAGATTTTCAGCATTGAGCCAAGAAAGAGGAAAGAAAGAAAACGAAGGACAAGGAAAGGAAAGGAAAGAAAAGATCAAGCAAGGAAGAGCAAGATCTAGAAACTTCAGTAGGAATACTTGCAGGTAACATATTACATGTGTGATTTTCTAGCTGGTTTGGACATGCATGGCTTATACATGTTGGTATTTGGTCATCTTGTTTTCAGTGGCATGGTTTTGTCGGGTTTTGACAGTGGTTTTCAGCCTTGCCTTGCCTTTTATGGATGCCAGTTGTGTTGGGATTTGATCTCTGTTTCAAGCTTTGGAATTGCCAAATGGATTTCGGAATCTGGGGTAGAGGTGGTCTCAAGGAAAATTCCCAAAGGCCTAGAGATCCCCTGATCGATTTTGGCAGGATACACATTAAAGCCTGAGGGCAATGTCTCTGTTTAGGGCATAAATATCTGAGAGATAGGGAGACGAAGAATTCCTCGAGGATAATGATGGATTTACGAAGGCATTCTAAGTTCAATTCAGTTTTGTGATCGGAGCACCAGATTTGTTGTGTGATCACGGTATGGTGAGGATGGAGGTGTTTAACCTATGGATTCCCTTGGTTGGTTTTGGATTATTTTATCCATGAGATCCCACATTCATGCTTGTAATATGGCATGAGTTTGATTGGCTAAAGAGATATTTGGCTCAACCATGTCTATGGTCAGGTGGTACGTGGAGGTCTCAAACCTGGTCGACTATTGCCTATATTTAATGAAAGCTAAGCTCTCTTGATTTTGCACTTATTAATGTGTGTATTTAATAGTTTTTATCTCAATTTTATTTCCATGGTTTTATGCTAGTTATAAGCCCGATTAAATGACTATTTCATGTCATGGTTATTTCATATATTTACTTGTAAATGTTAATATAATGGATGCAAGACCTAATTGATGGCATATCAATTCAAGAAGAAGGTGGTGATCCTTCTTGTAATGTCTCTCAAGAGTTTTCAATCATTCGTGCTCCGTCTTGTATCCTAGACCTGTAGATTTCATTCATGCCAAGTGTTTGACATAATGTCGTTCCTAGTTGGGGATGGTCATACCTAATCTTGGAGTCAGGTTTTGGTTATTTGGCATTGTGGTCATGTGTTTGATTATTTCTGAAATCTACAGGAATCGTGATTTGGGGCTTAAAAAGTGCCTTAAATCCCACCAACTTCGGAACATGTATGGGAAATTGAGTCCCTGGATGCACGCATGCCCATGTTGTGGGAGCATCCAAAGCCTCCCAGACACACCCTTGCCCATATCAAGGGAGTTTCTGAGGGTTTGAAGGCATAAAAATTAGTGGGAACCAGGGACAAGTTTTCTTGATGACTGAGATAGCCTTTTGGGGTCCTATAGAAGGTGCAAGGAGTTAATTTTATGGTTTTCCGTGTTGATTCCACTTCCTTAAAGTCACCAAGGAGGTTGAGTCTGCTCTTGACTGCCCTCAACTCATGTTTACCCCGGTTGGACAGTTACTTAGGTAGATGTGAGGGGAGGTGTACATTACAGAATGTCAAGGAGTAAACCCCAAATCCATGCTCATCTAGGAGAGTAAAATACCATAAAAAACATAAACAATGCTATCAAATTGAGACTACCCATAAGAAAAAAACAACGCTTTCCTTCCAATCTTCTCAAAATGTAGTCTTTCTAACCCCAGACATAGTCCCATAAATCATTTTCCAACAAATTATCAGAGAAATATTAGGTGTAGGGGGGAGGAAGGGAAAACACACCAAGAGAACATACATGTTGTCGTTGGCCTCAGGGAAGGAGATAATACCTTTTGTATGAGGGTGGCATGGTTCGTGAGAAACATTCAAGAGCGCCCCAGAATTTTCCAATAGACCTATAACCATACCAACAACACTACCTCCGACTCGTTCTAAGTTCACTGCATAAGACCCTAGCAAGAAACTATCACATTGTTCTCTTTGTTTACCATTGATACCTTGCACGTGTATAACCACCTTGCAGAGGATGGTATGTGTGCGAGGGCCGATACAAGACCAATTACCATTCTTTCACCTCAAAATTATAACCATGGCACAGATCCCGCAAAATCCAATTCTCCACTCGCACCCCGATCAGGGGTCCACAACTTTTTTTTTTTTTCTAAAGAAAATGCAATGTGATTAATTTCATATTAATCGTAAAATTAATAAATTGAATAATCAGTTAGGAGAATTATTTCTAGCTGTTGCATTTCAAGGAATTTTCACAACACATATGCTCCAAGGGCCCGAGGAATAGAGTCTTGAATGGATACCTCATGAAGGTCAAGTTGACCAAAGAGGTCGAAACCAATCTTGAAGAAGTCCTCTATAGCGTGTTTCTTGTTTTTTCCCTTATGATTTTGGTGAGTGGTGACATTCATGGCTGAGTTTGGGCTAATGTGAGGACTAGGGGATCCAGACAGGTGATGTATGGGAAGGGATTGCAAATCCATTGTCTAGGATTATCTGAGAAATTCCATATCGCTCCCCACAAAGTTGGTAGGGGATGGGGGGCCATAGACTGATTCGTTTAGGGTGAAAGATAATGCAATGTTGAAAGTGTGTAAATATTTTCTTTTAAGTAGATAAACTTTATTTATTTGAGGATTTTTTTTTGGTAAGATATATTCCTATTAGAATATATTTTAAAATTTTGGTGATTTGGGTAGTTTAAAATTAATCAATTAAATGGATTTATAATTTTTAAATTATTTGAATTTATAATATTTTGGAAAAAATATTTATAATGAAAAAAAATGAGTTTGCTTATTTATTAATTTACTTATAATTTTTAAAAATGAATTGAGTATTAAATATTATTATCCTAAATCATTAATTTTGGTCTTGTTATTTTTTTTGGGTTGCCCTTCTCCTCTTTGTTAAGGCAATAATCTACTTGTTATACATTTTGGAGTTTTTTTGGACATCTTTTTGGTCGAATTTGCCAGAAATTGAATGTGTTGGAATTACAAGTTTGAGTTGTGAAATTTCCATAATTTGAGTGCCCTAGGGATTTTTCACTATGTTGAATTCATATATACAATCAAAAACTAATTTTAAACAAAAAAATAACATGATTTGATTGGAAACTATTCCACCAAATTCCGACCAAAAGCTCAAAAATGTATAATAGTTAGACAACGCCTCAATAATTGCAAAAAATGTTCTTTTGATGTTGGCATTATAAACTCCTTGTGCTCATTTCTTGTCTTGTGATGGATTTGCTAACAAAGAAGAGAAAAATATGAGAGAATTATAAACATGGTCATCATTTAAATTCATTTTATTAAAACACTAAATCTCATTACACTGAAGGTGTTTTTAAGGGGAGAGTTCCTCTCAAGTCTTCGTCGTTTTTCCACAGCAAATCAAGTGATGCCACATACATGAACTTTATATGATCAATTTTCGTTCTCTTCCTATCGTATTCTGCCACGTCTTATATTGTTTGCTTTATTGTCCATATTCATGTCATTCATACTATGTCCGCCTTAGGCTTACCCTAAAATCAGTCAGATACACACAATCTATGCAACTTTGTTTCACAATTATTTATTTTGTGTCAATGATATAAATGAAGAGACGTTACAAACATAAATAAATAATATCACATTGTATTACGTGTGTTTTTTTTTCCAAAAGAAAAAATCAACAACTTTCTATTAGTATTAATGAAAGTTACATTTTGTAGATGCATTTAAGCATTTAGAGATGCCCAAAGGGCCCGTGTGCTTAAGCACACTAGTCAATGTAGCAAGGCTACCAACAAAATAGAACTCCCAAAGGGCACATGTGCTCATGAACACCTCTTAGCTAAACTACCTAAAATTACAAGTTGCCAGTGGGGCTAGGCTTTTCACGCTTGCCTTTTCTCTTTTGGAAAATCTGCCAATTCCCTGAGTGCAAAGAGGAAGGAACCAAGGCCAAATCATTGTTCCTCATAGTGTTTTCTTTTTCTGAATCTTAGCTTTCGTATACATGCGCTCTCTTGTTTGCACCTGAGCTTACTTCAGAACGAGCTTCCATTTTCATTAAGTCCTCTTCAGGTTGTGCCAACTGTGTCGACCTGTTTGTTCCAAGGGGTTCTTGTACTTCTTGTTCTTAAGTCCCTAACTCAGTTTCAGACTGTTTATTCTCATTCTAGATGGGTATTTCTCCTTCATCTTTGGACTCTTGCTCTGGACCTCCTGAGGGAAATTTCCACCCTTTGGTTTCTTTCCCTGTTTTCTTCTTCTTGTTGTTTTCTCTTTTAGCATCTGGGTATGTATTTTGTAAATGACCAGTTTTCCTGCAGATCCTGCATCTAAATGCAGTATTTTCGTAGTCCAAGTGTTGTGTCCATTTTTCCTTATTGTGTATCATATGGATACTTTCCAGCAACCCCTTGCTGAGATCCACTTCCACACATATTCGTGCGAAAGTGAAAATTCTCTCCTCCAATATTTGCATGTCTTTTTTGGTATATCTCCCAAGGATGTTGCCAATTCCTTCTAAGACATATTCATTCCGGAAATGTAACGGGAGATAGTACAGCCTGACCCAAACTGGCATTCTTGTTATCTCCATCGTGTTGGCATCGAAATCTGGAAACCAAGGAGTGATGAAGAGTCCAATAGAACCCCAAAACCACAGTCCTGCCTTTAGAATGATATCTCTGGATTCCTGAGAGGGGAACTTTAAAATAAAGCATCCTTTGGAGCATAGGTGAATATCACAATCCACAGTCCAATTAGTGAATATCCAGTGAAACATCTCCATTGGTTTTGGCCAATAACAGTTAATCCTGCAAATTATTGCATGTGTTTCAAAGGTGGATTAGTATTCTTCAATCTTTGGTGCCTCTATTTTTAGTTCTGGCTCACAGTTTAATTGTTCCACTATGTATGGTTTTGGGGTGTTCTCTATTGGTTCTGATGGAATTTCTATTTTTTTTTTCCCCTAGAGAACATTCCTGTATGTAGGGCCAGTTGGGGTTTCTATTTGAAGATATTATCTCCCCTCCTAATTTCATGACCTCTATTCTATTCTGTTCTAGCAACCGTACTTCCTCCTACTGCTCCCCCTTCAAGTCTAAGGTTCAGTACTATGTAAGAGTTCCTTTGAATTGAGCAGTCTTTTAATTGAGTTTTTTCCTGCAGTACCTTCCCAGAAAAAACCAGGCTATGTTTTATGATCGGGATTCCTTTGGAAAGTTGGATATTTTGTTTTTAATCTGAAACTAGATCTAAGTCCTATACCCAAATGCTTTTGGAATTCCCTTCTAAATTTGTAACAAAGATCTAAAACTGGGTCTCGACATTTAAGGCCCCTCCTCTTTCTACTGTGTTGGAGTTTTTTGTAGGTATACCCCTGCTTCCCAACCTACCCACCGGGTAGTTTCGAGATCCAGGTGACTTTGTGTCCTCACACAGTAGGGATATCTATTTAGAAGCACCCCTACTCCACCCCTGCAAACTGTGACACGTTGCGAAAAAAAGGTGCTTCATCTCCCTAACTTCCCATGCAGTGTGCAGAAAATCCCATCCTTTAGCCAACCAACTAATGCACTTAACTATATAGTAAAAATTGGTAAAATCATGGCAAGGAAATATATCTACCTAGAGCAGGCGATTCCATCGAATTTGAGAAATTCCTATCGTATTTGAGGAGGAATGGGTACAAGTCCGTGACATTATTTCGTTGAACTATGCATGTGATCCACTGGAGAGTTGCAGCTACAGACAGAACCCTCGGCGGCCGATCCACATCTCCCCTGCCTCTTTCGAAAGGTTGGGCCTCCTGCCCCTTCTGTTGTCATCGACCCATCCGTCCAGCTCCACTTACCTTCATTCCCGCCGGCGAGCGACTGAAATATTGCACCCAATGCGGCCATCAACCATGTGTGCCCTCAAACCGGGTATGGGAGCCAAAACCCTAGATATATTGTCGCGCAGAAGGCAAAAGCCGCCTTTTCCTTGGATTCGCCTCCACTGAGCGTCCTGCTCAGCCTAAGATTGGGCACCTCCCGTGATTGTGGTCCGGAGCCCAAAATGGCAGCGAGCCATCCTGATCCAGTGTGTATACGAGTGGATCTACTCTGTCGCCTCCATCCCGCCCTAACCTGCTAACCCACGCGTTCCAGATCTCCATTTCAATCTCTTCAGATGATCTAATCCATTGTATTGTGTGTTATCTATTATTATTAATGCATTTAATTTTTTAAAATTAATTTTTTTTTGGGATAAAAAAAATATTATCATTTATTATAAAATAATTTATTTAAATTAATTTTCTCAAGAAAATTGTAAACTTGATTGTAAGAAGATTATATATTTGTTTTATTTTTTATATTATAATTACATTAAAATTTTATAATATTTTTAAAGTGATCTATTAAATTTTATTATTTATTATTATTATTAATTTGGTGTAGTTTGAGTGACGATTCACTCTCATTTTATTATGGAAATTCTTAGCCTATCAATAGTTTTTTTTTTAAATACTATGGGCCAATACCATGGCTTATCAATACAGCATGCCCAAAAAACCATAATTCATTTCACAACAAAAATATTTTATACTTATTTTATTTTAATTTATTTTTATAATATTTTAAAATTAAATTGGAAAGCATAAATGACACAATTACTTTTGAAATAAATATCAACCCTCTATCTCAATTACTATTAGAGCTATCACAACCATATAAATTAAATGGTTGGTAAATGTCCATGGACTTCAATTTATAATAAGCATCAAAACACTCACTTCATCATACATATCAAGCTTCTAAAAGTAGAAAATTAATAAAAAATAACTAAATTATAACTTTATTATACCTGTCGCTGTAGGTATTACACATCAGGTTTGTTCCTGATGTGACATTAATTTAACTTTGTTTCAAAAAATTTATGTTTTTGCTAGAGTTCAACTTTAGCAATTTTTATTATTTATTTATTTGTATTATTTAAAATCATGTTTCTTCGTTTTCATTGGTGGATATTATTCACTTGTTATTGCTCCATACATCGTGATTCAGGTCTTTTACATTTACTGCTTATTCCTCCTTATAAGCAGATGGTACTAACTTATTTAATGTTATTTAATATAAGATGGTACTGTCTTGTTTAACATCGATTTGCATCTGACAAAATAGCCACCACCATACCTCCGACATTGCATTTCTAGACTTCGCTCCTGCGAATGATGGTAGCCGCCATTATTAATTAAATATCTCCTCCAACGACTTCACCACTTGTCCTCGTGTCGACCCCGTTAACACGTATGCCTGGTTGCAGCCTTCTTGTCAATTTCACCACCTCTGTTGCTACCTGCCTTGTTGTAATTTCGTTGGCCATTGTTGTAATTGTGTAATTGCGTTGCTTATTTTTAATATCCGCAATTTGATGAGAACGAGTTCATTAATTTTGCGAGTAGTCTATAATGTGACTTTTTGAAGGCTTTTACGGTAGTTTTTTCCGGTCTAATTTCTCTAAATTCCGGCAGGTATTTATTGAAAATAGAAGTTTGATGGATAACCTTGCACAATCGAAGTGCTCTAGGGGGTTTTTAGGGTGCTGAATTCATATATATACAATCAAAAAACCAATTTCAAGATTTTACCTCAATTTTTTTCACCGGATTCCGGCACCTGAAACTCCAAAAAATCGCACTAAAGATAACTCCTTAATTTTGTATACACTAATGGATACCACTAGATTTTCATGGCAGTGTAAATATATCGTCATTTCATATCACCTTGGAATTGGTTTCTGTTTAAGTTGAGCTTAATTCCCAAAAAAATAATAAATTGTTTCAACAATATTGAAATACTAAGCAATATTTAAATATTATGCATTTATGACAAAGACATATATATCAAAGAGAATAGTTATGTGGCATTATTTTTATTATTCTACCTATACCTATTGGTTGTATTAGTTTGATCGTACCAAAAACGAATGTGATGTGACAGGTCTAATTCAATGACTCACATATCATTTTGACATATGGGGAAATATTGTAGCATATGATCCATGTATATTAAATACATAACGTCAAAAAAGGGACGTCTTGTCTGTTGTGCAGCAGTGTAGTCAAGGATAATAGGTAATGCAGGCCGGTAAGTATTCTAAAAATTTAAATTAGTTGACTAAATTACATTATTAAATTTTAGAATACACATTAAATATATAACTATACAAAATATTAAACAATAAAAATTAACTAAATTATAACTTTATTATTATTAAAAAGAATCAATATATGAGTTAAAAACATATACATTTTTAAAAACATGTGACAAAGTTATTAACCATGGAGATTCATGCCTACTTTACCACTTTATCAAGGAGATTCTTAATCTATAAATTGGCTTTGTTATAATATTATGGGCCAATCGAGTGGCTTATCAATACCATATGCCCAAAAACCTATAACGCATTTCATACCACACTTGTTTATATGACATTTTTTAAATTAATGAATATAATTAAAATGAAAAAAAAAAAACGCATAACTACTTTGAAAATAAATGTCAACCTTTGATTTGTATATGCTATTAAAAATCGTCTAAAATAATTCATGGAAGTTAAATCCCTACCATTCAACTCTTAAATATTTATAATTAAATTAAAATTTTGGAACCCCTTTTCTAAACTAGACATGTCTATTGGCATAAATATTTTGTAAATGTTAAATGTTAAATAATAGGATGAAACAATTAGCTTCATATATACTCCTTAGTATAAGTATCATAAAAGTGTGAAGTACAACAAAATGTAAAATACAAAATAAAAGAAATTTAAAATTCAACATGGGAAACAAATTGCTCTGCAAGTAAACAAATTAGTAATACATTTGATATGCTATAAATATACTACCTTAGTAGTGAATTACACTATTTATCTTTCCAAACACATATTTTTATTGGTGTGCATAACTATTTAAACTATTTATCAACGCTTTAAGGAAACAATTTAAGTTTGATTTAGATTTTACACAACTGGATATATTTACAATGGATATTTTCTCAAGTCCCAATTCCATATTAGCTTTGAGGGTCAGCTCAATTGGTCGAGTCCCCATCATTAAAGTGTCTCTGCTATTGAGAGGTCATGGGTTCAATTCTATCAATACACCTGGGGTTAGGCTCTGTGGTTGAGCTGACAAGAAGCGATCCCTTCAGGTGGATCTACTTGGATATGACGTACAAATATTTCGTGGACATAGTGGTCACCGATCTACCTGGATATGAATGGTACAAACATTCTGTGGACGTAGTGGTCATCGGATCGTGAACCACATAGAAGAAGAAGAAGAAGTCCCAATTCCCTATGTGATGACATGACCACATTTTGCCACATGACAACTACTGTCCTCATTAGTCATTGCCAAGGCAAGACTCTAGCAATCGATTTTACCATTGATAAGTATTAATTTAACATTGAACAATGAAATTTATAATGTCTAACTTTGAAAAAGAAATATTTTTTCAATGTTATTAAAAAACTAATTTTCAAATATTTGATTGGACCATAACTTTAAGGTCTTATTATAGCCTTTGCACACTATAATGCCATGTGGATAATTGTCTCACATATTTAATCCCATATTTTATGGATATTATTACTACATTCATGCATGATTTTTAAATATTTGTATAATTTAAAATATATTTTTGAATGCATAAATGAATTCAGCGCCCTAAAAAAGATATGACTAGTACACACATTATTTGGGCGTAGTGGTCACCGAATATTTTTTTGAATGCATAAATGAATTCAGCACCCTAAAAAAGATATGACTGGTACAAACATTATTTGGGTGTAGTGGTCACCGATCTTTGGGACCGTGAACCACATAGAAGAAGAATAAGTAGAAGGAGTCACAATTCCATATGTGATGACATGATCACATTTTGTCCCATGACAGCTACTGTCCTCATTAGTCCCTGCCAAGACAAGAATCAATTTTACTATTGTTAAGTATTACTTTAACATTGAACAATAAAATTTATAATGTTTAACTTTGAAAAATAAATAAATTTTCAATGTTATTAAAAAAACTAATTTTCAAATATTTGATTGGACCATAATTTTAAGATTTTATTGTACAGTATAATTCCATGTGGATAACTGCCTCACATATTTAATCCCATAATTTATGGATATTATTCCTACATTCATGCATGATTTTTAAATATTTGTGTAATTTAAAATATATTTTTGAATGCATACATAGATTACCCTCAAAAACACCATGGGCACTTGAATTCTTAGATTAAACAACCTAAACTCAAGTTTTTAAAAATATTTGTAGGATTTTGGTTAAAATTAACGATAAAAAAATGTGTTGAATAAAAAGTCATTTCATAAGTTAGAGGACACCCTCCAAATTTAAAATCCTTAAAAATAGTTCATACTTAGGTAAATGATATTTTTACCATCAATTACTTACCATTATAATTTAAACAAGTCTTTGTGTAAAAAATATGATATGAATAAGATGTAAATAAATATACTTACCAAGACTTACTTCCCACCATTACTACTCCCTACCAAGGTAGATTTGGTTGTTCACATCTATATATATATAATAAAATTAATTTTCAAACCTTTGATTGGACCATAATTTGAAAGTCTTATTGTAACATTTGCACAAGATAATTCCATGTGGATAACCACTCACATATTTTATGCTATAATTTATGGATATGGTTGCAATATTCATGAATTATTTTTAGATATTTGTGTGGTGATTTTTTATTCTTAAGTTTTGAAGAATGTAAATAATATATTTATCATCAATGACTTCCCACCATAAGCAAATCTTTGCATAAAAAAATGTATAAGAATAAGATAAAAATAAATATATTTACCAAGAGTCACTTCTCACCATTATTTATGTTTTCCTCAACACTTATGTATGATTAAAACTATAAATATGTATACTTAATATTGGTCACTACCCACTAAAATTTATGAAAGTGCAAGTGCAAGTGCAGAGCAAACAATTAATTTATCCACTTCACATCTCAATTTATTAGCTCCTCCCAAAGAAAGACTATATGATTCCATTGGCCTATTAACCATTTTTTATTTCCCTTGTGATTTTTTACTCTTAAGCTTTGAAGAAAGTAAATAACATATTTACCATGAGTGACTTCCCACCATTACTTAAACATCTCTTTGCATAAAAAATATTTAAATAAATATATTTACCAAGAGTTATATCTCACCATTATTTATGTTTTCCTCAAACCTATGTAGGAGTAAAACTATAAATATGTCTACTTAATATTGGTTAGTACCCATAAAAATTTATGCAAGTGGAGATTAAACAATTAATTTATCCACTTCACATCTCAATTTATTAGTTCCTTCGAAAGCAAGGTTATAGGATTTCATTGGCCTATTAACCACTTCTAATTACCAATATATGTTATAATTTTTTATGCAATTTTCCCATAACATAATTTTTAACTTGAGTTAAAGGACTAAAGTGCCTGTAACACTTGTTTATGTAGGAGTAAAATTGTAAATGTGTAAACATCTCAATTTGTTAGTTCCTATCAAAGAAATACTACAAGATTTGATTTGCTTATTAACTACTATTAATTTATCATTGACCAATGCAAGTTATAATGTTTTATGCAAATTTTTCCAAAGCATATTTTATAACTTGAGTGGCAGGCACTAAATTTCCCTACCAATGAATTGTTAATTTTGCATTAAATACATTCACCTATAATCAAAATTTAACCTAATCCTTTTTGGTGTTCCCTTCCCTTGATTAAGAATATGCTATTTATTATTTTTAAATATCCAAATTCTTCAATGTTGTCAAGAAACTTTGGCATTACTCCCCTAATTAATTAATAGACATTTCAATGTTCAATAAATTTGAAAGAATTCACATTGACCAAGGATAATGTTTATGTGGAGGTTTTCAGAGTGTGAAATGCTAACAATGTGGTTTGTTTTCAACAAACATGTTAATTGCTTATATATATATATATATATATATATATAAACAATGTTGTTTAGTTCATTACTCAACAAACATGTTTTTAGTGAATAGTTGATTCATAATTTTTTTTTGGTGAATACTTGATTTATAATTCATGCATTGTTAAACTTGTAACTCTTTCTGGGTAAATATTATAGTGAAAGTATTTCATGTGAAATTTAAATATGGGCCTTTACATAATTTGTAGTATTTTAATGATGAATGAAATGTTTATTGGAAACAATTTTATTGAAATATATTTATGGTCTCTTACTTAATGTTGGTCAATTAATCTTTATTTTAATTATAAATTGGATTTTTCAACTTCCTTGTATCTCTAAATCCATATTTATGTTTTGACATTTACTTAATATGTTTATAAATTTATTATACTATTAGTTAAAAGAAAGACATCAAGTTTAATGATTTGAAATTTATTGTTAGTGCATTCTTAAAGGTTACTGTAGTTTGTTGTTAGTCTCTCCTCCATGTACTTTTCATAACAAAAATCAAGGGTAGACTAATATGTTGCTCCACTTACTAGAGTTAATTATTTAAAATGTATTGTTAATGTAATTTGTTAAATTTCTCTTGTATAAATTTCATATTGAAATGTATGGTTGGACTAGTTTATCATTACCTAGGATCAAACAATTTTTTTTGTAAGCTTCATAAGACCACATCTTCATCATGTCCAATATATCGCCCCAATCGGGGCAAGGAATTAAACCAGTGACTTCACATCAAGGAGTGTCTTAAGAGAGCACCCGATCACTGTCTATCTAAGACCTCGTGGACATGATCAAAAAATTATGAATAAACAACCATATTACTTATTATCAATGATTATATATTTAGTAAATAATGGGTTAATATTAAGTCATTATCCTCGGATGTGGGTGACACGTCCAGATCGTACGAGGACAGATCCTCCCATGCTCAGGCTGACACTGCCCTGCAACGCCAGCTCTAACATGGTGTCGAATCTCAATTAATAAATCATTCATAACGGTGCTATGTCACACCTGATCTCTTGCCACACTTTGTATCACATGCAGTCACACTCGGCCTGTCCCTCACCACATCAGCGCGTGTGCCACAACACCTCACCCCATTTATGCTCATGCCACAGGTTTTCAAAAGGCATTGAAGCTCCCCATTTAGCCATCTCTCTACTTCTCCATCCGGTCTCGAGATCCATTATTGTTATTCCCCTCGCCATCACGCTGCTGCTCTAGCTTCCCTCGTGCATCCCCATAACGCGCTCCCATTTTTGCGTGTTCCCTGTTGCACGCCCCTGTCGTGCGCCCTCCTGCAGCGTGTTCCTCCCTCTAAGATCCTCCTTGTTGCGCACCCCCTGTTGTGTGCCCCCAGGCTGTGCGCCTCCTTGTTGAAATCCCCTCCTCCCGTGCCTCTCCCTGTTGTGCGCTATTCGGGGCGAGCTCCCCCATTGCACGACCCCCTGTTCCGCGGCCCCCTACCGCGCACCTCTGCTGCGTTTACTCCAGTTGTGCATCTCACTTCTCTTGGCCCGACATCCATACCTTTACTCGATAGCCTCCCCATGGCTCCACGACTACGTCAAAATCCCATCAGGGGCAGCCAAATAGGTGCGTTCTTGGGGCACTATCACTGCGTTCAAGATCAACGTCTGGAATCCATTGAAAGTTCCTCTTCTAGCAGCCACGAAAGGGAGGCTACTCAAATGCCTAACTGCACCCAGGAAGAGATTGTCTTAACTCTGGAGAATCCCAGGGGTAGGAGAGGCCCCAGGATATCTACCATAGCGCACTCTGAGTTTCCCACTCCTCGGAAAACCGAGCCGCTCCATGTTCATGAGCCGACGAAGGAGGAGACAGATGTTTGGATCATGGATTCGGATGGAGTCTGGACCATAGTTTTGAATAAAGAGTACCCTGTTGCTCCTATCATTCGTGCAACCCCCCACGAAGCCCCCGCGTGAGCCTACAACTGAGGAGGAGGCCATTGCGCGTGAATATGGTTTCCTCATCGAGGAGAGGACCCCACAATCGAGGAAGATGAAGGAACACCATGACTATGCGGTAGCTCGGTTCATTTATGTTTTTTGTCAACTCATGACATACCATAGTTTTTTTTTTTGTATGTGTTAAAGAATATTTTGTAAAACATGACTGTTTGACTTTATTAAGGGGTTGGTTTCCTCCTAGGAGGCAGCCCCAAACCTGCTTTATTTTGAAAGCTATCAAGGTTGGGATTGGCTAAGCATCGCTTGCCATCTTAGCCCAATGGCTATGTAAAGTTTCTTTTATGATTAATATAGTTTAGCCTAACTTACAAAAAAAAAATATTAAGTCATTATATTAATATTAAATTAGAGTATAAAAAAATATTAAAATTGGAAACAAGAAGAGGCCTCTAATTTAATTTTCCCTTAATTAAATTAGAAAGAAATTATAATTCCATATCACATGACAGTTTGTACTAGTTAATTGAGTTAGGAAGACTTAGCTAGCTTAGTCAATTCGAGTTGGGGGTCAAACTGGAGGCATGCAGATTTCTCTCTAAGTTTTAGGGGGTCCAGTTACAATATATTTTGAATTGTAATTATTTGAGTTCAAATCAGTTTAACTAGTTCTAATTGATGGAGGAGCTAGCAAGAGGTCTAGTGAATTAAATATGATTTAATTCACATGCAGTGATCAATTAGTTAACTGATATTTTACTATAAATAGTTGTTGCATGTCAGTTTTGAGGAAGACCCAGTTGAGATTGGAGTTAAAGGGAAGTATATTATTAGTTGTATAATTAGAAAATTGTACAGGTCATGCATGAGGTCAGCATGATGCCTTGGATGTATTACATAATCAATTATTGGGGATTTCCAAATTAATAGGGGCTCAATTTCCCTAGGGATTGCACAAGCAATGTTAAGCATCCATAGGCAAGAAATTGGTTAAGTATTGGCCAAACTTACTTGGATCAAAGTGAGACAGTCAGAGATACTGCAGAGATCTCTCAAGCTTGAGAGAAGCATTGTAGTGTTTCATATTCTTGACTTAATGCAATATACAGATAGTGAGGCTTTTAGCTGAGGCTTTCCCCGGATAAATCTTTGTGTTGTGCGATTGAATTCTTTCTCTTTCTTGTTCATGTGATTGTACGATCATAATTGGTTTCTGCAATTTGTAGAATAGATTCAAGTATTATTTTTTTTACATATTAAAAGATCAATTGAATCTATGTGGGATTTATACATGGTATCAAAGCGAGAATCACTATAGAAGAGAAGAACAAGAGTTTGTTTTGAACAAGTGAATTGAATTTGTAGATTTATTCTTTAGGACCAACAACAGATTAGGATGTCTTTCTATGAATTAAGACTCAAATATGCCCTTGAGGGTAGTTCAAATTGCATAGCTTGGAAGGACAGGATGGAGGTAGTTTTGGAGGACAACGGGTTGAAGGAGTTCATAAACAGTGATATTCTGAGGCCCACAACAACAAATGCTCAAAATCTTGATGCATGGAAGAAGAATGTAGTGAAGGCGAGAATGATTTTTTTAGAAGGAGTTCGAGATCATATTGTCTCGAACCTCCATGGAAGGGCAACTCCATATGCTATGTAGAAGGCCTTAAAAGAATTGTTTCAGAAAACAGGGACCACATGAAGCTGGCACTAAAGGACAAGCTCATAAAAATCAAGATGGAGAAGGGTGACACAATACTAAAATACTTGACAAGGTTCACTCAATGTTGAGATGAGCTCGGAAGTGTTGGTGTGACAGTTGTCGAGGATGATTTGGTGAGCCTATCACTTCTAGGACTTCCCAATAACTAACACAACTACCAGGATTCGGTGAATGGGAGGGACAAGCTACTAGAGTGGGAGTGATTATGGTCTGACTTGTAACAAGAAGAGATTCAACGAAATACTAGAGATGGGTCCTCATCAAAGACTGATGATGAAGAGAATTTTGGCTTGGATGGAAAGGAAAATAAAGGGAAAGGGAAGGCGTCCCATTCCAAATTAGATTCTGGTCAGGTAGACAAAAAGAAAGACTTGTCAAAGATAAAATGTTTTCATTGTCATGAACTTGGACACTATGTCAGATGACCGACAAGAATCCCTCGGGAGGAGCGGCAAGTGAAGCACTTTCTTCATAGTTCGAGTTGGATTTCACTCTCATGGCATGCATGGTGTCATCGGTGAAGGGTTCTCTGTGGTAGACAATGGAGCTTCATTCCATATGACCAAAAACAAAGAATTATTCAGTAACTTGGAGGAGAAGGATCTCTAGATGCACATCGAGATGGGAGATGACGATAGGTATAGAGCGACCACCATAGGTACAATTACCTTCTAAAGGGAGTCTGGTACTCCTCTCACATTAAAGGATATCATGTATGTTCCTGGTTTAAAGAATAATTTAGCTCCAGTTGCTATATTGGAAGACCATGGCTATGATGTGATATTTAGAAAATGAAAGAAGTTCCTTCGTCACAAAGGCACAATACAAGTGAAGAATATTGGGGTTCAGGTAAAGAACCTCTATAAATTGGATGTAGAAGACTATGCTACCTTGATCACGAAAGTAGAGAAGGTGAAGAGCCAAGACATCGGTGAGTTATGGCATAGAATATTGGGCCATCTACACCGTGGCGCTCTGAAGATCATGCAACATATTTCTACAGGACTTCCCAAGGGTGCACTTGAGTAGTGAGATACATGCAAAGGGTGTACATTGGGGAAGTACACCAAAGTCACCTTTCATGTAAGGAAAACCAAGAAAAAACGATCATTGAGAGAGTTCGCTAAGATGTGTGTGGACCGTTCTCAACAACCTCCACAACCAAATAAAGGTATTATGGGTGTTAGTGTCAGTCTAGTCATACTGCCATCAGTGATCAAAATTTCTCTTTTGCATTTGCATATTAGGAGTCCCATACCATAAATTTTCACCATTCCATTAGGTCATGGATTCATTGATGGTAGTGGTCTTTCATTAGTTTTCCCTCATGTGAAACTTGTTGATTCTCCTCTCTATGGTCTTTAGTCATGATTCACCTTCACTTTCGAAATCCATATTATTAGGTCATAGGGTTGGTCTCATTAGGTTCTAGGGTCTCATCATGGTCAAATTAATGAGTCAAGTGTCAATAAATATCAGCAAGGTCATGAGGAGGTCTAATAAACTCAAAGTCACAACATCTGGGAAGATCAAAGAAATGTTTTATTCATCTTGACGTAATTTTCGCCTCAAAACCATTTTTGAGGAGAAAACATGCTACTTTGCTTTTATTATCATCTTTATGTAATTTTATGTCATCATATGTAATAAGTCACACTTCAGAAGCTGCTATCTCCACAAAGTCACCACCCTGCCCTTCAGAGAGGTTTTCCATAGCATTTTCAGTATAAAATCATGTTCTAAGTATGTCTAGAAGAAAGGGTCCGGAAAGAGCTTTCCAACGGTATATTATACTCTCAAAATTGACTCCTGGATTGAAATTTATGCCTAAGTGAAAGAAGATCCCCTATAGCCTAACCCTTCCCCTTTTCCCATTTTCTTCTTACATTTTATTTCATAAAAAGTTTGAAGTTTTTCTTTATAAAAACCCCTTTTCCCCTATCCGACGGCATAATCGCATTCCCAAGTTCCTTTGACGCAAAAACTCCGATGCGATTAAGTTACCCCTTTTCTTCATTTTTTCCCCTTAAACTTTATAATATAATTTTGAAATTTTATATTATAAAACCCTTTTCTTTGATCCGATCAACCCTTCTCGATTGTAAAACCTCCGATGCGATTGATCGCATCGCAAAGTTCAAGGGCCGCTCATTGTAATACTTTTCATTGAATATTTCCGATCTGATTGCCCAATCGCATCACCCCTCCTCCGATCGCAATCGCAACATTTAAATTGCGCATCCCAATTGACCCATCCGATCACAAAATCACCGATGCGATTGACCCCGCCCGATTAGATCTCGACCGTCGATCTGCCCATCCAATCGGACATCCCATAGCCAATTGCACCATCGCAATTGGCCATTTCCGCTGTTCCAAAACTCCCGCTCCTTTGAATTTCTATGATTTCCGATTTCAATTGCGATTGGGTCCCACCTTGAAAGCCCTTCCGCTTTTTCGAATAAGAGAAGGTCTTTTCCCTTTGTAAAGCAAATTTTTTTTAAAGTATATGATTTTTCAAAGGGTTTTCTTCCCATTTCTCCTTGTATCACCCTTTGTTCCATCGCACATTTCATTCCTAAACACTTAGCCTCTGCTCCCAAACGCCGATTGCGATTGCGATTGACCTTCCCGGTCCCACCTTAAACCTTTTCCGCCCATTCAAAATAAAAAGGCCGTTTCCCTTTGTAAAGCCCAAATTCACTTTTTATTTCATTTTATAAGGATTCTTTCCAATCACATCGGAGTTTTTGTGTCTCGTTCTAATATATCTATTCCTTTCCCGCTCCGATCCCCGATTGCATTATACCATCGCATCGCATATATCCAAATCGCTCTATTATGAAACACTTCCCCTATTTCGATTGCGATTGCGATTTGGGCCCAAATCTCTTTCCCTTCGCTCTTTTCCATAAAAAAGCGGACTTTTCTTTGTTTAAGGCATAATTTCATGGTTTCAAAAGCATTTTCATTAAAAGTTGGTATTAACAGAGACAAACAGTCAAAGGCTGAGAAAATAAATATGAACCAGTCACATCTTCAGCAACGATTAATAAGGGATTCATTCTACATTTGGATGTAACAACGAATCTCAGATGGTTAAAAATGTATTGTTGTTCCTCTCTTTCAGGAGCAGATCGTTGGTCTCTTTCCTATGTTCGGAATTCAGTTTCTGAGCTGGTAAACAGCTCCTCTTTCTGTGGATCTACTTCCCTCAGATTTTGGTCTATTTAATGTAATTTTTAATCATTTGTAGCAAGTCAGTAAGTAGGGGAATTAAGTGTGGAAATCATTTGAGGACGCTTTGCACTCCCTTGTAACAGTTTGACAGGGAATTTAATAAGAAATGCAGCTCTGATTTGTGGGATCCATGTGGTATGAATTTTAGCATTTGTTCTCTCCTTTGTGTTCATATGTAAAATTGTTATGTGTACCATTCATTCATAAACAGCTCTGGTTGATTGTTTTCAAGATAGATAGGTAGAATCCATTTTTTATGCTTTGCCTTGGGAAAACATTCAATATTTCTGTGTTTTTCTTCTGTTTGAAAAGAATCCATCTCCCATGCCCTTTTCAGCTCCTCACCAGTCTTACCATCCCATCATATTTAAACTTAATTGCTAAAATTTCCTGCCTACCTTGCCCCATGAAATTCCCTGTATCCCTGATTTAGTTCCCCAGTTTCAAACTACCCCATCTTTTCCATACAACTCTGAAAGTCCATTCATTTAAACATTTCCCATTATTATACCTAGCCTAATATCAGTTCATAATTGTACTTTGTTGAATATATTTTGCGGAGAGAGCCCTCTCCTGACCTTGTAGGGCTAGCTACAAGGCTGAGCATGGTTTGAGGTTACCTTGATTTGCCTTTTTCAGCTTGAGGTCCAAATCAGGTGCTAACAATGGGATTTTTGTAAATGATTTTTCATGCAAGTGTTGGATATTCTTCATGCGGAAGAAAGACCAGATATTCTCAAAGTTTTGTGATTTCAAAGCACTTGTCGAGAAAGATATAGAGAAAAAGGTGAAGGATCTCATGAGCGACAACGATGGAGAATATGTCTCGAACGAATTCAAGAACTTCTGTGCTTCAAAAGAAATTCGACGGGAATTGATAGCACCTCATAACCCACAACAGAATGAGGTTACAAAAAGGAAGAACAAAACTATTGTGGGATAAAAATGAGTGATGTTGCATGATCAAGGCCTACCATTTCATCTGTGGGTTGAAGCATGCAACACAACAATTTTTGTGCATAACATAAGTCCTCATCAGATTCTTGGGATGAATACACCAGAGGAGGTTTTTTTAGGAAAGAAACCAAATGTGGCTCATTTTAAAATTTTTGGTTCATTAGTTTATTTTCATGTAACCAAATATGCCACAAAGAAGCTAGAGCCAACAACTAAGTTGGGAATATTTGTGGGGTACACCGATACGCCTCACAAATATTGGGTGTACTTGCCAACAAACAGGATGACGATGGTCATAAGAGATGTGAAATTCGATGAAGAGAAGGACGTGAAAATTTCCCTTGAGAGGGAGCTTTAGTTGCATGTAGTTGAGGAGCTCTTATCTACAAAAGAAGAACCTCAATATGTGGAGAAACCACAAGCAGAGGAACATAGAGTGGAAGCACCCACTCATGCAGAGCTATCTAGAGATGGAAGGAAGCACACCATAGTAGGTGACAAGTTGGTGCTTGATGCTAGAGAGAATGTGGGAGCACCCACATCACAACGAAGGCAGAGAAGGTCCCCAAAGCAGTACACTAGCTACATGGCTCTTATGAGCGAGAGTGCAAATATAGAGCCATCCTATTTCGAGGAAGCAGTGCAACAAACAATTTGGGTTGATGCCATGGTTGAGGAGTATGACTCCATTATCAGAAAAAGTGCATGGGAAGTTGTCCCAAGACTAGAGGGGAAGTCAGTTGTAGGATCCAGGTGGATCTACAAGGTGAAGCAGGCAGCAAATGGGAGTATGGAGAAACACAAGGCCAGATTTGTGGCCAGAGGGTTCTCTCAGGTGGATGGGATTGATTACAAGGAGACCTTTGCACTAGTCGCAAGGTACTCGTCAATCAGATCCATTCTTTCACTTTCAACGCAGATGGAATGGCAGATACATCAGATGGATGTCAAGAAAACCTTCCTCAATGGAGTGATTGAGGAAGATTTGTAAATACAGCAGTTGAAAGGTTTTGTGACCTTCGACATAGAGTCGCATGTGTGCAGACTCAAGAGAGCATTGTATGGACTGAAACAAGCACCTCGTGCGTGGTACACCAGGATCGACAACTACTTCATCGTGTTGGGCTTCACCAAGAGTGAAGTATGTGCGGGCCTTTACCATATTGTGGTAGAAGATAAAATTTTGATCCTTATACTTTATGTTGGTGATTTGATACTGACAAGTGATGAGTAGCTAGTCAAGTCTTGCAAAAGAGGATCTTGCAAGATTTGAGATAAAGGATATGGGGCTCTTGCACTATTTCCTAGGATTGGAATTTTTTCAAAGAGATGGGGAGTTATTTGTATCTCAGGGAAAGTATGCCAACACGATTCTTAAGAAGTTCCACATGCAGCGCAACAAACCCATAGAGACTCCTATAGCAGGGAACTGAAGGAGGATGTTACTTTAGGCGAAGTAGTAGATGCTACAATTTACATGTAGCTTGTGGGTTCACTCATGTATTTGGTAAACACACGACCAGACATATTCTATGCGGTTAACCAACTTAGTCAAGCTATGGTTAAGCCTACCAAACTCTTTTGGAAGGCAGACAAGCATGTGTTGAAATACCTCAAAGGCACGAAAAAGTTTGGGCTATGGTACAAGCAGACATAGGGAGTGAAGCTTCAAGGCTTCACAGATGCAGAATGGGTAGGGAGTCCATCTGACAGGAATAACACATTAGTGGGCATCTTCAACATTGGGTCGGCAACAATTTCCATGTACAACAGGAAGCAAAGATCATTTGCACTAAGTTCAGTAGAGGCAAAGTACATGGCTGCTAGCCAAGCAACTTGTGAGGCCATTTGGATGAGTAAGATACTTGTTGGTTTGTTTGGTCGGCAGATGGATCTGACGGTGATTTATTATGATAACCAGAGTTGCATCAAACTCTCGATTAATCCATTTTTTCATGATAGGTCCAAGCATATTGATATCTGGTATCACCATCTCAGAGATTGTGTACAGAGGAAGATTATGTAATTAGAATACATTCCTACAGAGGAGGAGGATGCAAACATCTTGACGAAGGCACTATTAAGAGGAAAATTTGAGTTCCACAGAGGCAGGATCGAGGTAGTAGACAATCCCTTTCTTGTTGAGAGGGAGTGTTGAAATTGACAACAAGAAGAGGTTTCTAATTTAATTTTCCCTTAATTAAATTAGGAGGAAATTATAATTCCACATCACATGACAACTTATATGAGTTAACTGAGTTAGGAACACTTAGTTAGCTGAGTCAATTCAAGTTGGGGGTCAAACTGGAGGCATGTAGAGTCTCTCTACATTTTAGGGGGTCTAGTTTACAATTTATTTTGAGTTGTAATTATTTAACTTAATTATTTGAGTTAAAATTAGTTTAACTAGTTCTAACTGATAAAGGAGCTAGTGAGAGGTCCAATGAATTAAATCTAATTTAATTCACATGCAATGATCAATTAATAACTCATAATTCGTTATAAATAGTTGTTGCATGTCAATTATGAGGAAGACCCAGTTGAGATTGGAGTTAAAGGGAAGTATACTATCAATTGTATAATTAGAAAATTGTACAAGTCATGCATGAGGTCAACAAGATGCCTAGTTGGATGTATTGCGCGATCAATTATTGGGAATTTCCTAATTAATAGTGGTTCAATTTACCTGGGGATTGCACAAGCAAGGCTGAGCATCCAGAGGCAAGAAATTGGTTAAGTATTGGACCAAACTTGCTTGGATCAAAGTGAGACAGCCAAATATAGTGTAGAGAGCTCTCAAACATGAGAGAAACATTGTATTGTTTCATATTCTTTACTTAATGCTATATACAAATAGCGGGGTTTTTAGCTGAGGCTTTCCCCAAATAAAACTTTGTGTTGTGCTATTGAAATTGTTTCTCTTTCTTGTTCATGTAATTGTATGATAGTAATTGGTTTCCACAATTTGTAGAATAGATTCAAGTATTTTGTTTTAGCATATTACAAGAACAGTTGAATCTATGTGGATTTTCTAGAATAAATAATATGAATATTAGATTATAGTATTAATAATATTGATGTTGAAAATTTCTGGTAAATTGTATGTTCTTCATGTTAAAAAACATTAAAATTATTAACATAAATAATATTAACATTAGTGTTATAAATAAATAACATTAACATTAATATTTGTTATTCTAAGGAAAAAATTGTAATTTTATTCAACCTGAAAACAAGGAACAAAAATACATTCTGTTGATGCAAAACAAAAACAAAAAAACTACAAAAAATTTACAAAATTTTGTTGGGGCTAAGTGTTCTAATAATCACTTAGTTTCCCCTTTTCCTCTTTCATTTTTTATGAAACATTTTGCCAAACCTCATGGTTGGGATCATCTGTTACTATTGCCAATTGATTTCCAACTTCATGTAAAATAATTTCTTTATTTGAATCATAACTCTTAGATACATGGTTCCTCTTTATAGCCCCATCTCTTTTCATTGAGTGTTGCTACTGCTCTAACATCAATATTAATAACAATAACAAAGTTAATATTAAAAATAATATTATTAGCAATATCATTAATAACATTAATATTATTATTTAAGTTAATAATGTTAATGCTTTATATTGTATTAATAACATTAATTTGGTTAGTTTCTATTGTTTGTTTTATTTGTGGGGTTAATTTTTTGTTAATATTGATGTTTAATTATTTTATAAATTACTTCATGTATAGTGTAGATAGACATATATCAACCACATTTATTAATATTATTCACTTAATGATAACCTATTAAGAAAATACATTATCATTAACATATATCACAATAAATAACCATAATTATTTGCTAGCTAAATTTTAAAATCTCCATTCAAAAATCCCATCGTAAAATATTGCTATTAAAATATTTATACAATTCAACTTGAAGACTATAAATACAAGATCTTTGATTATTATCCTATCACTAACACCATATTATATTTATATTGATCCCATTGACTTGAACATTCCCACATCTTTCTTTCCTTTGGTAAAAATACTTTCTATAAAAATTACTCGGCTTTAAACCCTTTGAGAACAAATGTTAACCACAAACAATGAATGTTCCCATCAAGGCTTTTTGTGATTATGGTGATTCTATACCATTCTAAACTCTGAGAAAGCTATTTGAGAACAAATGTTAACCATAAACAATGAATGTTCCCATCAAGGCTTTTTGTGATTATGGTGATTCTTTACAATTGTGAACTCCCAGAAGCAGTGGAAACAAATTGAGAAAATTCAAAAGCTTTTATTTAAAAACAAACGTTCTTTATACTATCTTGTTAAGTGAAACCCGAGTTGCTCCTATTGAAGCAATTGCTATGGTGTTATTCATAAGGTATTTAAAAAAAAAATTGAGCAAATGGAAGAGGGAAAATGGTCTAAGGTTGTGTTTAATGACATATTGTGCAAAATAAAGAAGAATTAGATGAGACAAAATAACAAATGGTTTAGTAAATGAGGTATTTTCTTGAGCATGAAGAGTTGAAAGCTCTTGTTATGGATAAGTTCCACAAACATACTTGGGAGAAGGATCTAGGGAGAAAGAAGAAATATTCTATTGAAGAGTTTAATCCCACTCATAATCATCAACAAAAACCCTACATAAGGGCCAATATTTCTTGGAGAACCAAAATTCTTATTTCTCAATTAAAGACTAATTCTCATCAACTGGAAAATTCCAAAAGAAGTGTGGCAGGAGAGAATGTATTTTTTACTCTTCCGGAAAAGTGGAAACAAAGGAACATTCCATTTTAGAATGTAAAGCTTTTAAATACAACAAGAAAGTTATTGGCAGCTCGCTCTTGGGTTCCAAATTGGGATTACCGAGAATTGAGCTTCGACATAGGGAAACAATTTTCGGATGTTGTGTGAAAGCCTTTGACATTTGTGTTGGGAAAATTTTGTCAATGCAATGGTATTATAAGCCTGTGGCACTTGATCAAACTTTCGGGCAACAATAAATCTGAAATCTGAGAAGTATTCCAAAATGGGAGAACATGCTTTGTATGGGGTCGGGAATCACTCTATGTATCAAACGTTATGAGTGGAATGCAAAGTCAAGAAAAGACCTAGCTGAGGTAAAGTACAATTTTCTATGCAGGTTGAATGCCCTTCTGTGGAAGGAAGCATCTTCTGTGCAAGATTGGGGTATATGTGTGAGTGACTCTGTGACTCAAATCTTCTGAAGCTCGGGCCCTGCCATAGGAAAAGTCTAAATTCTCTCAACAGAACCGAGGTCAGTCCAGAAGTGACTCTAGCCCTTGCGAAGGTAGCACCGAGGGTAGTCCTTTCAAGCGAATTTTTTGATGAGAATTGTGGCAGATTCACTTTGAGATTTTTGGTTTTTTTTTGTTGAAATCCCAAAATGGAAAACCAATCAATAGTAAATGTTAAAAATGGCAAGGAAATCTCAGATTTTGTGGAAACAAATCATTTGGGCCAAGTCAAAATTGCTTCAGATGACAAAATAAGAAAGTGAATTTGGGTAAATGCAAAACAATATCAAGGTATTTTAAAGCACAGACTTGCCCACTTTAAATGGGAACAAAGAAGAAGAAAACATACCTAGAAGAAGAAAAAAAAGAAGACAAAAATAAAGAAGAGTCAATCATTTATAGTCCCGCAACTACACCTCTTACTTGGTCATCGGATCTTTATGTCCAAGAATTGATGAAAGCTAGGGCAAGGCTGGAAATTTAAGAAGCCAACGAATAGGAAAGAGACCACAAAATTTCAAAGATCACGCTTGCAGATCAATGTTTAATGGAAGGTAATTGAATTTTGAAAGAGCAGGTAACAATGTTACAAGATGTTGTAGAGGCAGGAAAACGAGAATGGGAAAACATGAAGGCAACATGGCAAAGCAGAAATGATGCAATGGCAGCAAACAAAGATGCGATAATCTCTAAAACAACTCAGGTAGATACACAAATGGGTCAACAAACAGTCCTTTCCTAAAAGAACGTAGAAGAGAACAAGAAGACATACATTCCAAAAGAAATCAAAACTAGGGTTGAGGACACTAATGGTCACAGGATAGAGGAAAAAGAAGATGTAAGTTCTCGTAGAGCACAGGAAAGAGAACATAAAGAAAGAAAAGAGAGAGAAACAAACTATATTATAAGGGGAATAAGAGACTATGGAAAGAATGAAAGCACTTTCAATTTGACAAGGGGCTTTTTGAGAGAGAAATTACAGTGGAGAGGGAAAATTTGTTAAGCAAGGAGGGTGGGAAAGATATGTGAGGAAAGACCTCGACCTATAAAAGTCATCATGGTAAGTGTGCAAGAGAAACATCATCTCTTAAGCAAAAGGAAACTCTTGAAAGGCTCAAACTTCTTCCTAGATGAAGATTTAACTAGCAAACAATAATAAGAGAGAAGAGAAGAAGTGGAGAAAGTTAGAGCAGCAAGAAATGAAGTGAAAAGAGCATGGTTGTACAATGGTAAAACAGTTATTGCAGTGTTTGGGCCTCATGGAAAAACAAGGCAGCAAGCTGACAATGAATAAAAAACAGGTAATCCTATAATAGGGAGGAAAACAACAGGATCAACATGGAAGAAAAGGGGTGAAGACTCAAATTCAAGTCTTGTGTGCCAAACCGTGTAACAACCAAATCCTACCTAGGTCTACCTAACTCTAGTTTGTTGGAACTGTAGAGGTTACCCTTGGAGGAGGGGACCTAGGATAGGGCCTATTGCAGAAGGTAGAGACATAATTTGTCTCACAGAAACTCATGAACATGACAGTTGCAAAACTCCTATGTTTGATGGTTATTTGAAGTTAGTAGTTTGGAACAAGGCAACAAAAAATGGCAAAGGGTACAAAGGAATACTGGTTTTAGTGAAAGAAAAAGAAGGTCGTCACATTCAGTTATTGAAATAAGATAAAAATAAACAATATTTATGGTTCAAAATAACAAAGAATGAGAACGACATAAGAATTGCAACATGTTATTTTGTGCCTCAAGTATCAAAAACTTACAAAAATAAGGGATTGGACAGCAAGGATCCATATGCAGCTTTAAAGCAAGATATTGCCGCATATTCTCAACAGGGAGAAGTTCTTTTAGTGGGATATTTCATTGCTAGGACATCAAATCAACAAGCTAGTATTCTTTGTTGCAAAGAATATCACAATCCTATCTGGCTCATTGAAGAGGAGAATTCTCGATGGTTGAGATGTTCGTAAGATGACAAAGTTAGTAATCATTTTGGAGAGGAATTTCTTACGTTGTGTGGTGCTTTCAACTTAATTATCTGCAATGGTCTAGATAGATGGAAAAAGTCTAGGAACTTCACTCGCAACACATATATGGGGCAAGTGTCGTTGACTATGTTATTGGTTCACAAAGCCTAATAGAAAGAATAGATGCAGTTAATATTGGAGAGCATATTTGGGACTTAAAATCAGATAATAACCCAATTTATATAAAGTTATTATGGTTAGAAGAAAGACAAAATAGGAGGAAAACCCAATGTTCTCAACAATCGGCATTAAGGGGCAAAATTATTCTAACACGAGAAAATTGCACTATCTTCGAAACAATGTTGAAAATATCAATTTAGAAGGAGAAAATTGGTCCCCAAAGCCTCAACAACCATGAGCTAACAAATATCAACTAAGGTGCACTTGAGGAGTGCAAAAGAGCAAAAAATAGGAAATCAGAATCAAATTGTTTTCCTATGAATGCGTGGTTTGATGAGGAATGAAAAATGGCAAGGAGAACCTTGAAAAAGGAAGGAGAGGGGAAGATGAATGTAAAGTTATATAAGTAGATTTTAAAAAAGAAAAAATATGAGTTCGTGCAAACAAGGTGGGAAGAGCTGATATATGTAGGCAAGTATAACCCAAAACTCTTTTGGCAGGAACTTTAACCAAGGAAGAAGCAATTTGAAAATAATATTACAGCCAATTAGTGGTTTGACTATGCAAGACAACTCTATGAAAAAAATTAGAGGTTGAGCCTCCTCCCAGGATCAACACATCTACAAAGCTTTTCACAGTACATGAGGTGGAGATAGGAATTAAAAAGTTGAAAACAGGGAAGGCAAAGGACTTGGTTGAACTTCATGCAGAATATATAAAGTGGGGAATGAACATTTTGGCATTCCACATCATGGAAATATTCAACAACGCCATTCAACAAGGATTCCCAAGGGATTGGACAACTAGTCTAGCACGCCTCCTTTTTAAAAGTGGAGACATTAATAATCCTTCCAACTATAGAACCATTGTGATCAATCCTTTGTTTGCAAAGCTTTTCAGTGGCATGGTAGAAAATAGAATCAGTAAGTGGGCATAAGTAAAGGAAAAGAGGGCAAAATGGCAAGCAGGTTTTAGGCCGAAGCATTCTACAATAGATCATGGTATCACGCTGAGACACACTGTTGAAAAGGTTTGGGGGAGAAAATAAGAAGTATTTTGCTGCTTTGTTGACTTCAAAAAGGCATTTGACACGGTCCCTAGAGATAAGTTGTGGCGTAGAATGGAAGAACTTGAAATTCCTTTATAATATAGAGTTGTTGTCCATAGGCTTTATGAAGAGGTGAAAGTCAAAATTAGAACTTCAGCAGGCATTTTAGAAAGTTTTAGAAGTGATATCAGAGTCAAGCAAGGTTGCCCTTTATCCCCTACCCTTTTTGGTTTATATATTGACAAAATGGAAGAGTGGCTAAATTTGCAAGGTGGGGATGGTGTTCGATTGGGGGAGTTTGTGATAAAGCTTCTTCTATATGCCGACAATCTTGTGTTGGTTGCTAAATCGGCCCATGGATTGCAGATGCACTTATATGCCCTTGAGCATTTTTGTAAAGAAGTGGGGATGCAATTCAATACCAGTAAGACCAAAATAATGATTTTATCTAATAAAAGGAAGAAAAGCCAACATACGTTATTCTTTGAAGGCAACATTATTGAAGAAGTAAATGAATACAAGTTCCTCGGGATCGATTTCAACAACAAGCTTAATTTGGAGGATTGCATAAATAAAATAATTTTAGGAGGGTGGAAAGCATTATATGCACTTCAAAATAGATGTAGAGAGGCAAAGTTATGGGATTGGAACACGATCAAAGTACTTTTTGGACTCATAGTTTTTCCAGTGCTATTATATGGGTGTGAATTGTGGGCTAGCAACATCCCTGTTTCAAAATGGAAACAAATTGAAAAAATTCAAAAACGCTTGATCATGAGCAAGTTCAAAATAAAAAGTTCGGTTTCGTATGAGATAATGTTGAGTGAAACAAGTGCAACTCCCATCAAAGCAATTTCCGTGGTTCGTCTTATAAGGTATCTAAAAAGAATTGAGCAAATGGGAGGAGGTAGATGGTCGAAAGTTATCTTCAATGAAAGTATGAGTGAAAGAAAGAAATCATGGATGAGACAAAACAACAAATGTATGCAAAAATGGAATATTTACCTTAATGCATGTCCCAAAAATAGCAAGGAGCTAAAGAATTTTGTGCTGGAGAAGTTTCGTAAGGGTATATGGGGAAAAGAGTTGGATAGAAAGAAGAAGTATTATGTTTAGGAATTCAACCCCACTTGTGATCTCCAACAAAAATAATACATTAGATCTAGCATTTCGTGGAGAGCAAAGGTTCTTATTGCTCAATTAAGAACTAACTCACATCAACTTTGGTGTGAAATGGGACGATGGAAGAGACCTAAAGAAGCTTGGGAAGAAAGGGTATGTACTTTTTGCACTTTTGGGGCAGTGGAATCAGAAAAAAATTTCATTTTGGAATGTGACGTTTTCAAAGACATTAGGGATAGTTACCGCAATATGTTAGCATCCATTTCCGTGGCATTGTCTTTTCAGTTGTTAGAAGGTTGTGTGAGCTCATCATCATTTTGAGTAAGAAAATGATTAAATTACAGAAGACAAAAAACAAGGAAGCTGGTGGTCCCATAGACTATTTTTAGTCTAGTGGACGTTAAAATATCATTCATTCATTCATTCATACAAGGAAAGGCCTAATACAAGAAACAAATGGAGAAGAAATCTATCATATAGACTATCTTTAACCTTGTGAACATTACAATAATGGTTTGTTGAGAAATTGAGAGCGTTTATTGTGAGACTTCACAAGGAAATGCCTAATACAAGAACCAAATGAAGAAACAATTTGTCCCGTTTCATTTCATTTCATTTCAGTCAACATTATTGGAAAAAAAATATTTGGCCAAGCATTGGAGAGACTTCACAAGGAAATGCCTAATACTAGCATAGATCCATCTAAAGCACTAATCTAACATGAGCCGAGAGGGATCAAATTTCATTTGTTGCAAACTTATTTTAGAGTGCAAAAAACAATGTGTAATTTTTATGCCGGATGCGTTATATTTGTAGGCATGGGGTGAGAAAACACTGTTCACCCCAGCTAATCACAAACCTTCCGTATCGTCCTTCTCACGAATAAGATGTTGACATGTGCGTGAGTTTAAGTGGTTCGTTGAAATCATTCTAGTCATCCTCCTTGGAATCACAGAGAACATTGATTATGGCCTTATGGGTATCCTCCATGAATTCTCTCCTTACCTTTTTTCGCGAAACCGAATAATGAAAACCCTCTTCATTAATCTCCAGCAGTTGCTCCACGGCCACTGCGTACTGTGCCTCCACACCGGGTAGCTGGAGCAGAATATCCAACCTGCGCGGCGTTTCCTCTTGAGCGGCGACGAGGGGCCCTTGCAGCTAGAAACCGAATCATTCTTAGGGCTCTTCTCCTTTGGTACACCGACACACAGAGACATGGCCCTCTGTTGCACTTTTTTCACTGAGCTTTTGCCCCCTTCGCTGCGCAGCAGATTCTCATCTTTGATTGCCAATAAAGGCCAAAGCCTGCACTTTTTTCACTGGGCTTTTTCCCCATTCGCTCCGCAGCAGATTCTCATCTCTGATTGCCAACACAGGCCAAAGCCGAGACCCCACAAAACTGGTCTGAATACCCCCATTCTTGGGCGTCTGAAAGCCATGATTCCAAGGGGAACCTGCACAAATTTCAATCTTAGGATCATGTAAATATGGGGACCTGCAAGAGCCCAAAATAGAGGACCTGCAAGAGCCCAAAACAGAGGGAGAGTTCCCTGCTACGATGCAAGCCATCTTCACAATCTGGTGATGATGGTGACCCTGTGTGCTACTTGTGTTCTTGTTGAGCCATCCCAGGGGCTCTGCAACAATGATGCAAGACATTGGGGCTCTGCATTTATAGATTCTTTAAAACAAATCAGATTTACATATATTCTAGCTTTGCTTCTTTGGTCAAATGCATCACATAAAAATGCAACACGTACACCATGAATAATTATTTGGAATCCCACCGTTTATGCTTTGGAAGTTTATAACACGCTGAAATTTTCTATAATCTCTGTGCGAGTGAAGGCGCTAATTGAGACGAGGGAGAGGAAAGGCTTGGCGGAGAAGAGGCATTCGCAGACCAAAAAAGTCACCATTCAAAATGAAGTGCAATCCAAGTAAGTATAAACTCACTTCTCTAATAGTTAGTAGTCTTTGAAGCCATCAACAAGCATATTTGAAGGCATTCTATCATGACGTTTCGTTCATGAGATTGGTACAAGATAACATGTTTTGGTTATTTTTTTATTTTTTCTTTTATTGCTGGGTTTAGTTTTTTTTTTTTTGTGTGTTTAGCTGTGTCGTCTAGTCCCTTGTGTTGTTATTTTAGAACTTGAGGCGGGGGGGAGGGGGGGTTGGGAAGCGGGAATGCGGGCCAAAAAATTCACCATCCAGAATGAAGTGCAATCCAAGAAAGTATAAACTCACTTCTCTAATAGTTAGCAGTCTTAGAAGCCATCAACAAGCATATTTGAAGGCCTTCTATCATGATGTTTCGGGCCAAAAAAGTCACCATTCAGAATGAAGTGCAATCCAAGTAAGTATAAACTCACTTCTCTAATAATTAGCAGTCTTTGACGCCATCAACAAGCATATTTGAAGGCATTATGTCATGATGTTTCGTTCTTGAGATTCATACAAGATAGCCTGTTTGGTTTTTTTTCTTTTTCTTTTTTTTATTGCTGGGTTTATTTTTTTATTTTTTTGTGTGTTTAGCTGTGTCGTCTAGTCCCTTGTGTTGTTATTTTAGAACTTGAGGCGGGGGGAGCGGGAATGCAGGAATCGATCCAGAGATCGTGAGGCTGGATCCATTTTTCTCTTTCAACCACTTGACCTAATATGACATTGGACTGATTTGTGGTCAAAGTCACATGATCTGTGCCACCATAGCAATCAATGATTATTATATATTGAATGGTCAATATACATAATGTACAAGTGTCACATACACAATGTATATGTTCTGTGTGTGAACGGTTAGAATCCCTACACAATTCCAACGGTTCGGTTTTGAGGTCTAGTTGTGGGGGCCATGGTTTTCATGCCTCGGTTAGGTTCGAACGTCACCGACTTTTTACATTTTTGACTAAGTTTCATTTTCATAATCACTTTAGGTTCAAATTTCATTTTCATAATTACTTTCCATTCAAATTTCATCGCTCTTGTATAATGTTTGGATTAGGTTTAATTTATATAAGCGGTTTAGGTTTCATTTTCATAAATGGTTTGGCTTTGCCTTTTTCATAAGGTTATGTGTGGAGATACGATTATAGTTAGTTGTTTTTCTTCTTATTTTCATGTTGTTTTGGCATTTTTAATATAATTATTGGTTATAGGAATTTTTCTCAATTGACCCAAGCATATTTAATAGAATTATTGGTTATAAGAATTAGGAGTGATTCAATAATATAGTTATAGGAATTCTCCCCAATTGACCCAAGCATAAATAGGTGAGAGTTTTCCTCCACTAACCTAATAGCTTTATGAAGTCATGAACACAAATATATATTAACATCACAAGTCCATCATTGAGTTCTTACCTTTTCATTGAGTTCTTACGTTATGTTCTTCATTGAGTTCTTACCTTATGTTCTTTGTATGATATATTATTTAGGTCAATTGAACTATGATTTGGCAATGAAGTAGTGTGAATTTAAGCTCTATCATTTAGATTGATGATGATAAATTAAAAAAACTAATCTCAATCATAAATCACACAAATTAATTTTAAAAATAAATTGGTGAAACAAAATTGCACTAGGTTTTTCCCTATATTTATAAACTTGATTTTTTTAGATATTTATGCTCTCCTAACTCATTGAGAATCACCAAGCAATACTTTGACTCATTCTATGGTGAAGGCTACCCATAGTAGTGATGTTGTAATTTAATGTAGTGCCTTATAAACATTTTGACTAGATCAAATAAAATACAAATAAAATAAAATAAAATAATTAATAATTATAATAATCAATAAAACAATTTAACTAAGTCAAATTATATAAAATAAAAATAAAATAAAATAAATATAAAATTAGTAATTAGTAATTATATTTATAATTACCAGAGGACCTTATTTTGCACCAAAGCGGTACATAGAATCGAGCTGGAGGAGATTCCCAACAATGGGTCATCCGGGAGGCCTTGGAGGTAGCTTGCCTCTGCCATTTCTTAACAAATTAATGACCTTTCAAACCAATTATAATGTCATTAAAATCATTACATAATACCAGAAACCACTAATTTCCTCCATCACTCAAGTGCTCTCCAGCTAACCCAAAAGCACAATGGAGTTTAGACTTCAGAGAAATCACTAGACTGCGTGTGACCATATACAAACATATCTATATGGTGACTTGACCCAACTAGTATGGCTTTTCAACAAAATAAAGCAACGTGCGGATAGTTCGGTTATTACATCAATAATTAGAATGAAGGACCGCAATTTTTGCGTTTTTATTTTCCTACACTATTTTTTATTCTTATAAAAAACATAGACTTATTTTGAAGTCAAGGATGAGGATTAATTTCCCTTAGTTCCCTAGGAATCCGATCACAAGTCATACTATATTTTACACTCTTTAAAATATATATGGAATCTAAAATTTCCATATATTTTACTTAATTATTGTTTTTCACATTTTCCACTCCCGATGTTACTTTGCATCTCTCGGTGCAAACGCTAGTTTAATATTTAAATAACATTTTTGAATGTTATAAAGATTACATAACATATGTATTGAGTCATTTTATATTAACTCATGACAAAATATTTTATTCATAATCTACATTGAATGTTTTATCTCAATAGAATTGTATTATTTAAAATAAACATCAAAATATTGTATTTATTACTTAAAAATGAAAGTAAAATATCAACAATTAAGTTAATTATTTTATTAATAAATTTTTAATTATTTATTTATATGATTATTTAATTTTATTTTGTTTAACGATCATAAACTAAAACTATTTTTATTATAACCAAATGAAAACATTACATTTCATTTCATTTCAGTCAACATTATTGGAAATTATTTTTGGCCAAGCATTGGAGTACATGCAAATGGACACGTGGCATTATGAGAGAGCGAAGTCGTGTTCCTAGACAAATTCAGATAAATATAATATAGAGAAATTCAAGGAACGCGACGCAAAATTTTGTCGAGCGGCAAGTTGGAGGGGACGGAAGATGCCCCGGGTACGAATCCCCGGAGTGTGATCAGATTGTGTGGCGATAAATCAAGGGAGGCCACTCCAAGCTCTCATTTAGATTTGAATATCAATCCAAGGGCTGAGAGAAGAGCTGGAAAGAGGACTTCCATATTTTTTATCAGTAACGACACACGTGCCACGTCAACCTCGAAAAGAGAAAGTCCCTCGGGGCCAGAAATTCTAATTTATTTTTATTTTTATAATAATAGTGAATCCGTTTGTGTGGCCAAAAAACGGCATCGCACGATTTTTCCTTCCAACGAAGTTATTGATATTTATGAATATTTTATGTCAAATCAATCCACAGGCGCAGCAGGTAGAGATAGACGAGTGACCCGCCGGGCGACCGGCTCGCGTCGGTGAAGCTTTCGGGGGTGACCGGATGTCAGTGCAGTGCCGAGATATTTTGGCCACCCAAAGATGTGGTCCCCGCCGTCGTCAGATGCGCGCTTTTATTATTATTATTATTATTTTATATCCACGTGGCGCACTTCCATGCCCTGCAATCTCGCACGATATGCTTCATCGCCGCTCCGTCCTGCTTTAGATCTTGCACTGATCGTTTCCACTCAGACGCTGACGTGGCGTAGATCTTCTCCATACGCCTAAGCCGAAGATTCCAGGCCTCCATTTACGCCACGCTGGCAACCACGTCGTAATATCTCTGGAACACTCGACGCGTGGATCTTTTCTATTTTACATTCCGATTTTTTATTTTTTATTTTTATTTTCTTTTTCTATTTACAGTTCCAATATCTGGATTTTTCTTTATCGTTTTTCGGTTTTATCCTTTTCGCGTTTGCTGTGTGAGTTATGGTGTGAAACCCTGCACATCGATCCAGTGTCGGAACGAGTTTTTGGTATAGAAATCTTCTAGATGCTGTGAATGATACGACGAAATCGTGCGTACGTGTCGACTCCTGCTTGCGAAGATTCTTTCGGTTACAAATTTGATGCAGAGAACGAGTTCCTCTGTAATTTCTTCAGCGGGTTTAAGGCTTCAAGAAACAACGTTTCTGAGCAAAGATATATTTGCGAGCGTTCGAAGATTCACTGTTTTCAAGTCCGAAGGATGGGATTTTGCTAGATTTGAGGTGGAGAAAAACGACTTTTGCAGACTTTTTCCTGTAAAATCGTGGTTGTTTTAAGGTATTTTCCTGCAAGAAACGATTTTGCTTGTTTATTGGGAGAATAGATGCATTCCAGTGTGGTTTTTCTAGTTCATTCGGGCTTGGATGGTCTCTCTTTGTATGCTTTGTCTTTATTTGAAAATAATCCGCATTTTTGGGTCAGATTAAATGTTTTGTTTATCTCTATGCATCTGTAAGTCTGATGATGCGCGTAGTTATTCAATTTTGGCTTCTATCTGCTTGCAATCGCAAAGAGTCTGTATACCCTTGATAATGGAGCCTAATGCTTGAGTGTTTCCTTAGAGTAAAGGAAAAGAAAAACGAACTAATTAGTTTTGAGTTGTTTTGCATTTACGGATTTGTTTTCAGGTAATTCTGAAAATTTACCGTTAACTCTGTACTCAAGGGCTGCTTTCGATTCCTGAGTGTTGTAAAACAGGGTTTTTCTTTTTTTGGTTTTGGATATGAAGTAAAACTGAACCTCGTATTGTTATTTTGCAGAACTGATATTTAAATTAGACCGGACTTCTCAGATATTTGTTAGGGAAGGGTGTGGTTATGCTCTAGTGAATTTTTGTGGAGTGCAGAATATTAAGGTTGTGGAGGTTTTGTGAAATGTGCTAAAGCAAACTGGCTGAAACACAGCCTTCCATCTGGAAACGTGTCTGGATTAAAGGTAAAGATAAGTGGATGAGTCGTGAACTTAGGTGCACAGTTTATGGTGTTCCTCGGTACGGACTTGGTGTGGGTCAGGGCCTAGGAGGTTAGAGGAGGTTTCTGGAAGAAATAGTCTATTTGTAGGTTAATGAGAAAGGCTTCTGCTGCTATGAGTACATGGAGGTATAAAAGGGATTTTGACCCCAAGCAATCTGAAGAAGGATCGGCTAAGCGAGTGAAATTTGTGGTGAATTTGGAATCCGGCAGCGAAAATGATGGAGAGAAAACCTTAGGTAAAGTAGCTGAAAAGGTTAGCTTCAGATATGTTGACGGATCAAATGTTCAGAAGGGAGGCGGTACAATGCACAACAAGGAAGTTGTTCGCACCAAAAATATGCAAGTTCGACCGGATGCCGAGGGAGATAATCGCCTGGCAGAGATGAATCGACATGGCCGACAGGATCAAAAGGAAGCCAGAGGGGGCATAATGGGTGATGGGCAGGAGCTCTCAGAGCAAGATGAATCAAGGGATCATGATGGTATGATTGATGTTGGAGATGGAGATTGGCATCTACCTGATGCAAATCTACTCTCTCGAAGACAAGCTCATCAACAACCACCACAACCTCAAGGATCTGTAATCAGATGGGAAAGGTTCCTTCCACAACGGTGTCTGAAGGTTCTCTTAGTGGAGAATGACGACTCAACTCGACAAGTTGTCAGTGCTCTCCTCCGTAATTGCAGTTATGAAGGTCAGTCAGAAGGGAGTCTGTTTATCTAGTGTCGTAATGCCATGTTTTTTGAAACTTTTCAATTTTTCGCAGACGTTTGGAAGCAAGTATATATACGGTAGTGGAGACATAGTTACTTCATTAACTAGTTCAAGTTCTGTTTGATATTTTCATTTGTTATAAATGAAATCTCTGTTCCATCTTAAAACCAGTTACAGTTAGTATGTGCCTTAACCCATTTCACCCATTGTTCTTTTCCATGATCCATCTGTTTGAGTTAAATACAGTTATCATGTGCCTGGATCCTTCACCTACAATTTTTTTTGGTTTGTTATGACTTTTTGTGCTTTCTGTGGTCTTATTATTGCCCACAGTTTCAATAAAAGCCTTATTTATGCATCAAAATTCAGATGTTCTGTTGGAATCAACTTGTTCAAGTACAAAGGCTGTTGTGGATTTCCATACCTTGGCCTTTTTTTGACTGACTGTTGTAATTTTGGAAGATTTAATATAGCTATGAACAAGTGATATAGTGAAGGAGAATAGAGTTGATATATAGTGATATAGAATAGAGTTGATTATTGACTAACTGTTGTAATGGCTCTGAACAAGTGATATAGTGAAGGAGAATAGAGTTGATATATATTAGTAGCATAGCCTTTTCATCCTCTAAAATATTCTTTGGTGTATTGTCGTTTAGTACATGCTTTTTAGATCCTGCACTCCACAACTATCTATTTTGAGGTTTCAGTCCTTGCTGCAGCTTACTTGTAATATACCAGTTACATTAATGATTAAATGACTCTGGCAAATATTAGGATGGCAAGGCAGGTCAAACTAAGCTTTTATCTTTCTGTATATTATCTTTAGAGAGTATACTGGATATTTTTGAACTTTTCTTGAAGTTTTTGATTATTTTAGAAAAAGGTGTGTTATCAAACGACCCTTGGCTTTTCCATGCACACATCAAGTGATCAAGATAAAAGACAAATACAAACGATCAGAATGATAACGTGATTTGATACAAAGGGTGGTTGGGCAGTCTGCATAGGTGCTGTAGTATTCTTAAGTTGCTCTCCCAAGGCTGATATATGGTGTATCAGTCTTTCCAATTCTTTCTGTATTTATACTAAGTGGATATAGATCAATCCCAAAGTGGCTGAACAACTTGTTTATAATATAGCATACTTGGTATTAGTTATAAGATTAATAAAGGACCAGAGGAGAAGGTCTCAGGACTACAATTCTCAAAAGTCTCCTTTTCAGTTGGTATTTTGTCCTGAAGTATGTTCTTATGTTGGATCTTTTAATCAATAATCGATACGGTGATGTCTGGGCAAGCAGCCTTTGTAATCATCATGGTCTCTGATTTAAAATTTCTTCATGGTCTCACAGTCTTCTTTGTTTGCCTGGATAAGTTACTGCAATAAATGCCAATTTATAGATCATGGTACTTGATACAAGATTTCCTGTGATTTTTCAGATCTTTTCGCTGGGTACCTTTATGGACAGCTGTTTTCAATTTCCTGCAGTTCTACTCAACTGAAAATTCCGATTGTTGGATTCAGGTTTTATGGCTATTCCTCAGAGCCTTCTTTGGCTTAATGCCAGCCATCTGAGTGTCTTGAGAATCCCAGAAACTGTTTCTGGCAAGCAGCTTCTATATTTCCAGGTCTTCCTTGGCTTGCTGCCAACTGTCTGGACTCTGAGGGTTGTGTGAATTCCAAAAACCTTTTGTTGCAGGCAATTTTCACTTTTTTTCCAAGGCATTAAAAGAAACAGAAAATATAGCAACACTAACTTAAAACTGCCTATCAAATCTAACATATAAGTACCTAGTACAAGCCATTCGAAGGGGAAAACCCTCTTCTAAGTACTGGTTTTTCAAATGAGAGTACTGTACCAGGAAAAAGAAGAATGCTATAGCAGGGATTTTAGTCCGATTTTGCTTGAAAATTTCAGTTCCAGTTTCCATAAACCCTTTTTTAGTGTCTCCCTGTTTCTTGCATTTTCCTATACAGACTATCCTAAAGTTTCCTATACTTTCCTCTCCTGCCATTTCCTAATTTTGGAACCAGTTCCCTGTTGTATTCTGTTTCCAATTTTTGATCATCGAGGACATATTGGCATTTCTCTATGGACTTTCTGACCCCTACTGTCTAATTAACCAAACAAGAGGAGGGGGGGTAGGGGGGGGAGCCATAGCCAACTTTATGCTGGAAAAAGTCCATAATACTGTGGGAGAGAATAAGAACAGAGAAAATGAGATAGAATGTAACATTTCTTCATGTCTTGGAAGGGTGTTGTTAGAGAAGCAAGTCTTCAGACAATTTTTGTGTTTTGAACAAATCTTTATCAGATCTACAATATATTTCAGTATATTTCAATATAAAATGACACTGACAATAATAATATAAATGCCTAACAATGATGACATTGGCAACTTCCAGCCTTTCCACAAGCCAATTTGTGAGTCGTACATGACAAACAGATAGAAAAATCCGACCGTAAATTCTTAGCCAGGGGTACATGTTGGTAGGAAGACTTAAATACCTTGAACCAATTATAACCCAAATTATGATAAAGAAAACCAATTTAAACAAATCAAGACAAAATAAACCTCTCAAACACTGAACTCAAAGGCTCTCCTCCTAACACAATTATTGCAGAAGTTTTAGTCATCCTTCTCATAAGTAGTCAAACCTTTCTAATGTGATCAAGCCTCAATACATGTTGGAGCAGAGTACTTATGACCATATTCTTCTTTTCATAATGTTGGAGCAGAGTACTTATGACCATATTCTTCTTTTCATCCTTGTAGGTTTCGATCATCTTTGAAGGTGAACAACTTCTCATATATCTTCTTTCCATACTATTTTCATTTGGCTTCTTCTCCTCATCTTTCCTTCACTATTTGGTCGGTGCGTATCGTTTTAATTGGCTTCCTCATTTTGGTCCACAGTAGTTGGCCTCCCATTTGTTGAACTTCTGCAACGTCAAGTCAGATCTCATATCTGTTGGTCATCTCTTTTAATCCAATCATATCTTCATTCTCATTCACATCTTGTCAGATATCATCTATGACGCATTTATGCTTTTTTCTGTAAGCTTGGTAGGACTGCATTTTCATCATGTCCAATATATCCCCTGACCGGGGCGGGGAATTGAACTAGTGACTTCACATCAAGGAGTGCCTTAACCGAACACCCATTCACTGTCTATCCAAGACCCCATGGACTATGATGTATGTATATTAACAAAACTTTGACAAAATACTTTTGTAGACATTATTCATCACTTTCTAGTCCCAGCTGTGGTGAGCTGTGAGTGCTATTGAGATGTTTTATGATGGTAACTTAATCACTTTTTGTTTAAATAACAGGAGGATTGCATCCCATTAGCTTTCACACTTATAACAGTCACCGTACCCTGCATTGCTAAATTGTACCATGTGGTTGAACAGTCTCGAATTATTAAAGTACATTTTGGTCAATGATGTAATGGATTAAGATACATAATAGAATAGAATTTTATTGAACAACCACGATGCCAATTGATCTATGGGATGAGTTAAGATAGGTAGTAGAATATAATTTTATTGAACACCTACGATGTCAGTTGGTTTATGGGACGAAAAGCTTTCCTCCATCTCATTGAATTCAAGATACATAATAGAATAGAATTTCATTGAACACTCACGAGGCCAATTGGTCTATGAGATGGAAAACTTATATCTCATTGTAGCGTTCCTGTACCATAGTAAGAAAATCCCAACGTGAATAATCATAGTGGTGGAAGAGCTGGTATCCCATATGTGGTTATCAATATAGTTAAACATATATAATAATAAAATAAACCTACATAGATCTATATTGACTTTAATTTTTAAAGGACACAGGTGAAAAATAGTTTTAAGCCAACCATAATAATAATAAACATGTATAATAATACAATAAACCAACATAGATCCATCTTAACACCAATCGTTATGGATCCATAGGTTTGTGTCTCAAATTTTTTTTTTTCGAAACCTCTCAGTGCTTATTAGATCCAGGGTTAAGAGGGATGTATGCCTAGTTGGACTGACTCACGATATCCTGTCTCTCGCGTGCATCAATTCTGCTGCTATTTTTGCCTATTTGCTATTTCTGAATCCTAGTATATTGCATGCCAACACAGTTCTTATGATGCTAACCCTTAGAACAATGACATATTTTTGAGCTCGACTATGTCTTTTATTATCATGCTGGTCTGGTCTACATAATCCCTTTGTATCATTATTACATCTTTTTGCAAAGTGCAAGTGCCACATGCTTTTTAAGTTTTTAATATTTATGTGCAATGATGTTCTTGAGTTGGTTTTTATAAGAATTAACCCTCGACCTAATAACATGTTTACTTTAGTTCTCTAACGTCTGCCGTTTTTTCAGTAGTGGCTGTTGCAAATGGCCAGCAAGGATGGAAACTTTTGGAAGACCCAAGCAACCATTTTGACCTTGTTTTGACGGAGGTAGTGATGCCTTGTCTCTCGGGCATCGGTCTTCTATGCAAGATCATGAGTCGCAGTACCTTTAAGAATATCCCTGTGATAAGTAAGTTTCAAGGCAGCTCCAAATTCCATTCCTTTCATTTTTCAGCACCTCAGAATGATTTTTTGTTAATTCTAAACGTTTGATTATATTTTGATATCGTTCTCTGTTGTGCAGTGATGTCATCCCATGATTCTATGGGTACTGTTTTTAAATGCCTTTCGAAGGGCGCTGTAGACTTTCTTGTTAAACCTGTTAGAAAGAATGAGCTAAAGAATTTATGGCAGCATGTCTGGAGGAGGTGTCAAAGTGTAATGTGTTTTCTTTAGCCTTGTGAAACTATAATATATTTTCTGTGCTTATCTGTAATTCGTTTGATAGTCTTATTTTGAACAATTCATGTGGTCTATATGATCTGGAGAGCTATCTGCTTTGAATAAATGAACGTGAATTCATTCCTATATTATTTATTATCCTCACGGGACATCCATTGCTGTGGGAATAGATGAGCACTACATTAGAGTGCAGACTTGATTCAAGACCATGTCTTTAGAATCAGAAATCCCATGTAGTTTGAATTCAGGGCATTTATGCATGTAAAGCTGTTGGGAGAATGCGGCAGACATGGCAGAGACTTAGACTGACGATACTGTTTTATCTTTCAGTCAAGTGACAGTGGCGGTGAAACTGGGTCTCAAACACAAAAGGTTACGAGGCCAAATGGCACAGCCGACCCTGATAACAACACTGGCAGCAATGATGAAAGTGATGATGCGAGCATTGGCTTGAATAACAGGGATGGGAGTGATAATGGCAGCGGTACACAAGTAAGTTTTATGCATAATTTATGTGTCGGGCCGTGATATTTCATTCCAATTCTAGTTAGCATTTCGAGAGTCCGCCAATGTTCATGCATCAAGCATTGAGGTATATGAATTTGGATAGTTGGACTGTATATACTATATTGAATATTCTGTTTATCATTACTAAATGAATTGATTGATATTTTTCAGCGCTTTTCTGCATTAGCTAAACTAGTTTTGCTTTGTAGAGAGATTCCGTTTCAAAACATGTAGGATATGCTGGTAGTTTGATTGCTATTTTTGATTCCATGGTTTGATTGCCTGTCTGTAACAACACAAGTCCCCTTTCAAACCTACATGCCAAGGCTTGTGAGCAAAGCTTTGGGAAGCAATACTCCACATGTACCGAATGAATGTCAAAATGTGCATGGTGCAGTTTATATTATTTAGTATTTAGGAAGGAAGCTGCAATAGCCATAGACATTATTCAGGGGAAGAGATATTTTGTTCTCACTACTGTGAATGGGTGAACATTCTTCCTGTTTTCTATTTGTCTTTCTCCCCTGGAAACTTTTTTCAACCAAAATTACAAATTTTATTGGAATGATTAAATAGCCATAGACATTGTAATATGAGATAGCCTGGATGAATTAAATTTTTTTCCCCATCTTACAGGTTTCATGGACCAAACGAGTGGTTGAAGTTGAAAGCCCCCAACACAGGAGTGAATGGGGTCTTAGTCAGCCACATATTAGCGCTGTTGGACAAGTTATTCAACAAAAGGTTGAGACAGCCCAAAATGGGTGGATGCAGATGGCTGTAACTTCTGGAGAATGCCAAGACAAAAAGCCTCGTGGTAATGCTATCAGTGTATCTTTGTTTTTCAGTTTTTTTGAATTGTTTTTATTGTTAGGTCTTAGTTTTGTAAAGATGGCATCTTGTACCAATTCAGTTTCTTTCCTCCTTGTAGATTATGCTATGGGCCAGGACTTGGAAATTGCTGTGCCAGGACAAACAGATGCAGATCTTGAACACCAGGAAGAGGAAAAGGCTCTTTATGCTCCAACTTTTGGCAGGGAGGAGAATCCACCCTTGGCGAACAGAGTAGAGGACGTTGAAATTGGTGAGGAACCTGTGGAAACTGGCGACAGTCCTTCTAGTGAGGTTGCAACTAAGGCTGCTGACCTGATTGGTGCCATAGCTAACAAGCCTAACAGTGGGAACTCCAAATTGGAGGACAATAAAAGCGGAGAAGATTTAGATAATGATAAAACAGGAACTGATTTTAAACATTTACCCTTTCTTGAGCTCACTTTAAAGAGACCCCGTCAAAATGGAAAAGAGGACGGTGAGCCTGAAGATAGGCATGTTTTGAGACAATCTGGTGTTTCCGCATTTTCAAGGTAAAGAGTTTCCACCTTCACTCCTACACTTTAATTTATTAGTGTACCAGCTTCTTAACAAAGTGTAGGGAAATAAGGGCATTCTGACTCCAATTGCATCATCATTCCTTTGGCGAGTGTTGTGTATTGTGTGGACTGCCTAACATTATTATAATAAATTTGAATTCTTAAAACTACTTTGCTGTTCAGGTACACCACAGGTGGAATTCAGTTTTCTAACCCCTCAGGCGATACCATGCCGCCTAATTCACTACCCAAAGGATACATGCCTTCTGTTAGCCTTGAAGGTGAGAAAACAGGGCCATTACATGTTGCAGTTGCTGTTGAGAGAGTGGGTTCCTCAAAAGGAAGTGGGGGTCCTGATCAATCCACACCAGCACTTATGCACAATCAGCTATCTCAGAGTAGCAACAACCAAGATCTGGGTTCTTCTGTGGTTGGCCCTTCTGGTCAAGATATGTTTCCAGTGCCTAAGCCAATCAATGATGAGATAGTATCAGCTCCAAATGCATGTCGGCAGGTTGGAAAGCCCATGTCTATACATCCCTGCAGAGCAATGCCATATGATACTGCTGTAGCTGCCCCCAGAGTATATGGTTCTGCAATACACCCCTTATATTATTCTCATACTGGTGCATCGTCTATCTGGGGTCCCGAAGCGCAACACATGACTGACAGAGGAGACGTATGTAACAACTCTAATAGTCAGATCGAACAGCAACTAATGCTTCCTCGAAATCAGCAGACCCAGATTCATCACCACCACCACCACCATGTTCAGCATGTCCATTACCACGAACATCATCACCAGACTCATCAACACAAGCACAACCACACACACAGCCATGATCATCCCAAGCAAGATGAACAGACCAAGAATAACCTCCCCATCACACCTCCACTATGTGGATCATCTAACATGCCCGGAAACAATGCTCCAGATGGTAACAATGGCCAGAGTGGTTGTAACAATGGCTTCGGAAGTAGTGGAAATGGTAACGGCAGTACCAACGGAAGCCCATCTGGGAGTAACAATGGGAGTAATGGGCAGAATGGGTATAGTAATGGACAGAACAGTGCAGCTGTCACTCCTGGAGGAACCAATGGGGAGAGCGACACTGGCATTGGTGCGGTGAAAAGCAGCACTGGAGGAGCAAGTGGAAGTGGAAGCGGGAGTGGAGTTGACATAAATCGATCTGCCCAACGGGAAGCAGCGCTGACCAAGTTCCGCCAGAAAAGAAAAGAGAGATGCTTCGAAAAGAAGGTATAACAACTTTTATAACAAACTTATTTGAAACAGGGAAAGATAGAATGCTGAAGCAAACATAAAGCCGGTTATAAAATGGTTTTCTATTTTTATCTGTAGCCCCCTACCCTATAATGAGATTCCTAGATACAATGCTGAAGCAATCAAATTTAATAACTGTGTTTATGGGTTTTCAATTTTCTCTGCTTTACCCCCCTCTACTCGATGAGATTTCTAGATAGAATCCTGAAGCAAACAAATTTTATAACCAGGTTTATGGGTTTCTAATATTCTTTGCAGCCTCCTAACCTATGATGAAATTCTGTTCCACATTAATAATGCTGCTCCACTCTCCCTCTGCAGGTCCGATATCAAAGTAGGAAAAAGCTTGCCGAGCAACGACCAAGGGTTAGAGGCCAATTTGTTCGTCAAACAGCACATGAAACTGCAAACGGAGAAGGAGATTGATTGGGTAGTGTTTAAAACGTTCATCCTTTCAGAAAATTTCTCCATAGAGCTGTGATATTTACAATTTGCAATTTGCCAATCTGCGGCTTCCTTCAATTAGATGGTCGTTAGCTGTTGTAACATGTGAAAGACTGGTTCGTGGTGCTATTCCAAGATCTGTCATGATTCTGTGGGATGAAAACTGGGTAAAACTTTTGAGGAATCTTCCCTAAAGAAACAAATAATTGTTTATTTAGTGGTTCTCAAAAACACGATATCAACATTTCTCGTGGATGCCACTCTTGAAAGTGTCTGAAGCTAGTGTGGAATGAAGGTTGTGGTTTTGCCTGGACATTATTCTCACTGTAATTACACCTCACTGGATATCTTATGCTGCCATTTTTGCATATCTATACATAACCTGTATCTAGCAATCTCACTAGATCGGTTTCTGCTGCCATTTTTGCATATCTATACATATTCGTCTAACAAATGGATACATCGCAATCAAGGAAGGTAGGGTGTGTGTGCAGGTGCTTGGTGCCGGTGGCTCGTTGTCTAACTATTACACTTTTTCGCTGGAATCCAGTGAATATTTTTTTTTTTTCAAAATCTTCTAGTTTGTTGTTTAAACTGGGTTTTTGACATGCTGAGAAACCCCAAAGGTATTGTGAAAAAGAGTTCACAATTCAAATTTATGATTTTATAAATAACTGTTGCATTCTGAGCAATTTGTGATTTTAGCAAATAACTGTTGCATTCTGAGCAATTTGAGCAATTTTAACTGGAAAAGATGCTGGGAAACTCAAAACCCATTGCTGGAAAACCCTCCAAAAAGGCTAACAGATAGACTATGGCCATGCGGATGAATGGCTGGGATGTACGGGCAGGAGGTACAGGTGCGGAGGTGCTGGTGTACAGTGTAGAGAATAATAATAATAATTACAAAATACATAAGGATTTCAATTTACTAAATTTAAGGATTTCAATTTACTAAATTTACATTTAATGATTTGGTTAACCTTAATATTGGTAGTTTAAATACTATCGTGAATATTTTGACGATATGTTGAGCTTGAGCAGCAACCACTCCCTCCTCCAGCGTAGACATATCTGCTGGAAGACATCATCCTCTACTCTAATCTAAACCTCTTAGACTACCAAATCGAAAATAAAAATATTAAGTGTTTGAAAAAGTAATCAATATAAGTTCAGATTCACTTCACTCAAAAGTGAAGATTTAAATTTGGCAATAAAATTATTACTTTATTTAAATAATTTATTATTCATTCACTTTTATTTTTTGAATTCCACAGAGTTTAAAAGATTATTTAAAGTCTTTCCACATATTTCTTTCACCATAAAGGTGTTACACATGTTGACAATGAAGTAAATATTACATATTTTTCTATTGCGTACATGGATTTAACAACCTCAAAAACCCATGGGGCACTTTGATTGTGAAGAGTTCACTCGTGGAATTTGTGATTTCAATGTATCTTTGCGGGATTCTAGACAAATTAGCCATAAAATAAATCGCAAAAGAAATAAATACTACATATTGTGGAATTTGTGATTTCAATGAATCCCTGCCGGATTCTAGACAAATTAGCCATAAAATAAATTGCAAAAGAACTAAATATTACATATTTTTCTATTGCATACATGGATTTAACAATCTCAAACACCCATGGGGCACTTTGATTGTGTCACTTGTGGAATTTATGATTTCAATGAATCCCTGCATGATTCTAGACGAATTAGCCATAAAATAAACCGCAAAATTTTCCAAAACGTCACTTTTTTGTTGTTGTTGATATTTTAGGCTAAACTATATTGATTCGAAATAAAATATTACATATGCTATAGGTTGAGTTGGGAAGCTGTGATTTTCTAATATCAGCCTTTGTTGCTTTCATAGTTGCGCATGTATGAGGTTGCTTCCTTGGAGGAAACCAGCCCTGTAATAACATCAGACAGAAAATTACAAAATGTGCCATGGCACCTGTGAAAGTAAAAGTTCTATGATAAACGTGGAATAGCAAAAAACTAAAAAACACTGAGTGATTGCGTAGTCAAGGTGTTTCTGCATCATCCTCCGTGTCTGGTTCCTCCTCGATACGACATGCATACTCTTTGTGCTATGGCCTTCTCCTCAGTAGTAGGTCGGCGCCGAGGCCTAGAAGTAGGTGCGCAAAGGATGGGAGCGATCGGGACTCTGCATCCGGTGCACGCGTCCAAGTGCCCTCTGAGTCCATGATCCATACATCGGTGTTTTCCCCCAATGCCTCCTGAGACGGAAGAGGTTCGGTTTTGCGAGGCCTGGGGTGCTCCTGGTGCGTAATGGTGGATTTCCTGGGTTTGCTTTTGCCTCCCTTGCATTTCTTTAATAGGGGTTTCCTCCTCCTGGTCGTGTGTAGGGCTCTTGGGGGCTTCCCTGGCATGACTACCAGAAGAGGAGCTCTCAAAGGACTCCAAATGATTATCGGGCTCTTGCTGGTAGCGTCCAGGGAACACACTTCTTTGGCCTCTACTGATTGTCCTTTGGCGCAGTCTCAGAGCCATGGGATAGCGTAGCAGAGGGGAGATGGGGGGTTGAGAGGTATGGAGAAGCTTGGAGCAGAGACAGGGAGTGTGCAGCGTGGCGTTGTTGGGCAAGGTGGTGCGTAGGTGGTGGATGCGCAGCTGGGGGAGTTTGGTGACGAGAGCGCACAACTAGGAGAAACTAGTAGGGCAAGGGGCGCTGAAGGGAGATGCGCAATCAGGGAGGTGCGCGGTCAGGAGGGTCATTTGCAACCTTGCACGAGGGGGAGGCTGCGCAGCTGGTGGAGCGCGCAGGTGGGCTGAAACTGAAACATAGATGCTAAGAGGGTGAGCCTGAAGGAGCAAACTTTGAATAACACTATGTGGAAGTGCCCCTCCCCTTTTGTACGCCGGTGGCACAAGCGCAGAGGTTGTGCATTATTATGACATGCTCTCTGCGGCATGCTGCAACAGTTTTCATACGGAATCATGTGCTTCGAGTTATGGCAGAGCGTCATATCCATCTAGGAGCTCATTCAAATGATTGCAGCGAAGAGGTACCACCTAGGGTGGTTGTTGGCATTGTATATCTTCTTGATGCGTTGCCTCTGTGACCTCATGTGAATTATTGCAGAGAGGTGGATCCACTTCAAGTGAAGGCTTGTGTTGCAGATCCTCATCATCTCGAACGTGGGAGGTATTGTTTCCATACGTGCGTCCAATGTCACCCGCATCTGGGTTCCAAAATCTCACACTTAAAACTACTCTTTATTTTATTTCAATTTAGGTCAGGAAATTACATTACATTACAACATCTCTATCATACTGGGTTTGAAAACACCTCTGAGCACAACAATCCCACGAGTAATTATATCTTTAAAACAACTTGCAAAATCTGTGTAGATTTTCTATTCTTATGATCCAACCAGAAAATCAATGAAATCCAGCTTAAACGGAACAATCATCATTAAGTTTCATTATCACTCTAATTAGAGAAATGATGCCAAAGTAATTCAAAATCCTCACTTTGTTTACAATATTGCCAAAACATTATCTCAAACTCAATCCATGGAAATGACATGAATCCAAATCCCTCCAAAAGATTATTTCAAACCTAATCTATATTTTACATTTAAGTCTACATCTTTCTATGAAGACACGTTCGATATAAAAGAGAATAAACTAGCATTTTAGAAAAAAACACTGAAATAATGATCTTATAAAGGAAACACATTATTACATCCTTTTAATTAAGCATGTGATTTCTACACAGTGTCTGCAAACATTTTCAACGGAAAATTTCAAAGTTTCCAAATCCAATGACATTTGTGAAGAAGAAATTTATGCAACACTATTCATTCCCATAGTAACTTGTGAATTGGAGAAACGCCAATGCCAACAAATCATCAAAGTAGCAACATCCATATTAATCTAAAGACATGATACATGTACTACAACCAAGACTTGATTTGCAAAAAGTTGAAATGTAGTTTTTAAGTTCTCGATAGTTGTTCTCATCTAGGGAGAAAAAGCTTGAACCACAATTTATATCTTTTGGAGGTTAATTAAAAATGCATTTATCTTCTTCCATTATGTGATTTACCTTGTTTTTCTTATATGATTTGGCTTTGATCCACTAATTCGGATTGTCACCGTTAGTGTTGTAAATTCGAGTCTCATTGATTGATTTTGTCATTCTTGGAGATTAATAAATTCATTTCCCCCCACATCTATCATTTTCATAAAATTGAGACTGACAGACCCAAACTCTTCCTAGATAAGTGCCAATCTATTTTGACGATCATCACTGAGCTAAATTTATTTTTCAAGTATATACCAACGAAATATATTGTGTTCCATAACTTTGTGAGTGCATAACTTTCTCATCACCAGTGCCAATTTTGTAACCGACAAAAGCCACGATTACGCTAAAATCAAATTGCCATCAAAATGTACAAAAAAAAATAAAGAAATAAAAAGAAGACAGAGGAACCATTCATTGCATAGGGACAAAGATTCAAGGAGGACAAATAACATAAATAAAAGAAAATAAAGAAAATGTGTTTATAATGCAAATGTTTAACACTCTATTTCATTATGAAATTAATAAAGTATATAAATAGAAATTGATTATAATAAAAAATTATGTAATGAAAATCAAGAAATAAAGAAAATAAAAAAGATGTTTATAATGCAAATGTTTAACACTCTATTTCCTTGTAAAATTAGCTCTTTATGAACTTAGAAATTAATTATATTATTTTACAATAAAATTAGCTCTTTGTGAAATTAGAAATTAATTATATTATTTTACAATAGTCATAAATAATATTTTACTTTAATAATTTAAAACATATATATCTAATATAGTTAATATGGTACAAATTAATTTTTTTTTAATTTTTATTGATTTAGAGAATATCTAACCATTGTGAATTTATTAAAAACAATTGTGTACCATCATCATCATCAATGAAAGCTTATTTTATTGATAAATAAACTTTTTTATTTTGTTTGTTTGTTTGTTTGTTCATGTTTATATTGACTCACGGCTGAATAATGTAAATAATAATATTTATTAATTTAAAATATTTATTTAATGATTTTAAAAATTTAATTATATATTAATAATATTTATTAATTTAAAATATTTATTTAATGATTTTAAAAATTTAATTATATATTATTTTTAAAAATGTTAGTTAAAAAGATATTGTTAATTATTATAATTAAAAAGATAATTAGAAAAAATGTTATAATTAAAAAGAGAGTTGAAAAAAATAATTAAATTGAATTGAATTGAAAGACTAACGTAATAAAATTAATAAGACCATAAACCATGATATAAATATAATGGAGAACTGTAAATCACAAACAATGATGTAGAGTGAAAGCAATCATGGCATTTAGTTAAGCAAAAGAGATACTCTGTTAGTAAAAATTCGAAATGGGATGAACTAGAGTATCCCAAACCCTTTTAAAATTCATAAGGGAACCCTCCAAGTTAACACTTAGAATTGTCAATACTTAATAAAAAAAATAGTGCTTCGCAACTATAGCATTAAATAACTTCAATCTTGTGAAAACCCTACACAACAACTTTAAGTCCTTGACTCCAAGATATGCCTAAAAGAGCAAGCCAAGAGTCACATTATTATAAACCTAACTAGAAAACAGTTCGGCTATACCTGGAAAACAAGAGAAAAATGTAAGGCTAGTAAGGAGAGAACCCGAAACCATGTAAAATGAGGTTAAACATATGTTTGTTTATGATGATATCATTTAAACATAAGTATTGAATGTAAACCACAACATTTATGTAAATACACAAATGAAAATACAATCAAATTATTAGTATAGGCATGGTATGGAACAATTGCAATAATAACTTTGGAATGTTTAGAAGCCAAGGTATGAAAAAATATGTACATCACCTTTTCAGTAATCATTTGTCAAATAAAAAGGCTCTTTGAGTATCTGCAACAATTTTCTCCACATGATGTATTAGAAATCCTACTAAGAATCTACTCCATTTCCATTCAATCAACTTACTGTCGATGTAGCCAATACTTGGCTTGTTGACTACCAAATGCCTCGTGAGTCCTAAGAGTATAAAAGATCCAAGAACACTTTGCCTTGGAGACTGTCGATAAAACAAAGTTAAAATTGACTACTCCATTACTTGCACTTGCATTCAATCAGCTTACTCTCGATCTAATCCCTGCTTTGCTTCCTGGCTCTTAAATGCCTCCACGTAATATAAGAGCTCCACAGAAACTGCCTCAGAGTCTGTCCATAACACAAAATTAACAATGGTCCCCTAACTACTTGTCCATGAATAAGCAGGTAAAGTTAACCTCTTGCAATTTTCCTTTACGTTTGAGGTAAGAATAAATAAAGAATAAATTTCCAGAGAAGACGACATTCCAAATGTTAAAGCATGTTTTATTATATGACTCGAACCTCAATATAAATTGCCTTAACTTTCGATGTGAAAAACAGTTTTCACTCAACAGAGATTTAACAATATTGATCTTATTGTTGAAGTCTCAACCGGTTGAACAATATAAGTGCTGCTTAGGCAAATAATTTACAAATCCGAGCTCTGCACCATTTGTATGAGCACTAGCTTGAATACATCACCCATAAACCTATATACATCAACAATTTTAAAGAAACGTGACTACATGATACTTTCTTTCAAACACACATAATTATCTTCATGTAAACCTGACACATAAGCAATTATTTGTTATGCTATTATTTTCTTTACCTTTCCATCAAGTAGCACTAATTCCCCATCAATCCACTGCGGATTATGAAACCCAGGTTCTGGCATTCTTCCTTGACCTTTATAACTCGCAACTTGTAGGTCCATGAATCAACCTTTCAGATAACAGAAAACTAAAAAAATTAAATAGCTCAAATTCAATAGACGTCCTCAAGTTGTATAGACAAAAGTCAATACCACTCCAAGTTCCTCTGGATAAATTCCATGATTTGATAAACGATTTTCTCTGCCTATTTTTGCACGAAAAGTAACATGCATGCATAAATTTCCTTTTTTAAGGCAAACAAAAGAAAATATTGGGTGAGTGTCGTCTAAAATATAAAATTGTCGTCAATAGTATGGTATAGGCTAATAATGATAAATTGATAATCAAGTAAGATGAAAGCAACTCTTAACAACAAATGCTCCCACATTGATCTCATTGTAGCATATACCTGCCCAGTTGGTACGTTCAGGTCACCAATAAATTTCATAGCTTTGACATACTCAAAAAATTCCAAATTGGAGCCTTCACTAAGACTTTCATCCACATTGTTCCAATGACCATATTTGCGCCTTAAGTCAACCACTTTTGAGGTATAAGGACCCAATGCCCCAAGGCCCCAACATATAATCTGACACAATAGCCATGATAAGTTCATTTTGTTAGAAGTTCAACCAAGCCTAATGCACATGTTAATATTTCAAATTTACTCCCATTCAAGCAAAGTACCAGATAATGGATCAATACTAGCGTTTGAACCTGTTATGAAACCAACTCCAAAAATAGAAGATAAGAGAGATCAATGGCTTAGAAATCAACCACTTCGAGAGGGAAACCTCCAATACATTACATAAATGAACAATTTTTGGATGATTGAAATGATCAAAACCTCCTTTCTATATATAGGAGTCCATGGGGTCACAATGTAATCTTAGTTGACCTAACAATAATAATGTAAGGGCACAATAATAACAATATGAGGGTTACAGGGGTACAACAACAACAATAAGGGGGTTACACTAGCAACAATAAGAGACTATACTAGTAATATAGAGACATAACATGCCCCTCTCTTTCAAAAAAGTGTTGTCCTCAATGCTTGAGTAGCTTCGGGTGCTTCTGTATAAAATTCTCATCCTCCCATGTAGAATCTTCAGTGGTTAAGTTCTTCCATTTGATGAGATACTCTGAAATTGATCGATTTCGTAGCTGTCGAGTTCTTGTTTCCGTGATTGCTTCAGGTTCTAATATGGTTTTTCCTTCCTCATCAAGTTTTGACAATATTGTTTGAACTGAAATTTTGTCCCCTATAACCTTCTTTAAGCATGAAACATGGAAAACTGGATGCACTCGCTAAGACTTAGGAAGCTTCAATTTGTATGCCATTGTACCAATATTTTGCAATACCTTGTAAGGACCATAGTACTTTGGTGATAATCTATTATCCTTCTTAGCTTGCTTGAGAGACATTTGTTTGTATGGTTGTAGCTGTAAAAATACCTTGTCTCCTACATCAAAACTTCTCTCGCTGCGATGTTGATCTACCTGTTGTTTCATTCGATTTTGCGTCAAATTTATGTTATCCTTTAAGAGTTGGAGAACTTCTTTTTGATGCTCGATGTGATCTTCCATTGCTTGAACCCTAGAATTTTCCCTTAAAGAAGATGTGATGAATGGTGGATGATATCCATAAAGTAGCATAAATAGGGTCACTTTCGCTGCAGTATGGAATGATGTGTTATACCATCATTCAATGAGAGGTAACCACTTGCATTAGAGGAATTTTGAGGTCTAAAATGGGCCTCCTAAGGAAAATGTACAAACAAAATTCACTTTATGAGAACCAATCACATTTTAGGGGATGATATCATCCCTAATGGTTGAGGTGACATTTCTTGAGTTAAAGGTACTTATTTGTCACATTCTCAATGGTGGATAAAAACTCATGGTTAACTATGGTATTGCTCTAAATACTTTTAAAGTCAAAGTCAAAGTACTCATAATAAATGTCATTTCACACTTTTTGAATAAAAATATATTATTGTCATTTCATATTTCTTGAAAGAAAGAAACAATTCATATCCCGATACATTTATTATATTATATTATATTTATATAGTATATTAATTACATGTTATTATACAATTTAACAATATAAATTTTAATTAATAACATATAATATAATTAAAAATTTATATTTATATTTTATTTTAAGTTTTTTAAGTACGAAGGACAAATGCATTAGTTGTTGAATGATAATGACTTTTTCTTGAAAATCTCATTCTTATTTATAGTCACATCAATACAATTTTTTTTATTAATTTTATTTTGGTACAACTTTGGAATTGAATTTAACTACGATTACATGGATTGTGGTGCAAAAAGTGAATTGAAAATTCATAAATATTATTTTATTGGTTTAGCTACTATTTTATTATTTCCTTAGGAGGCCCATTTTAGACCTAAAAAATCCCCTAATGACCCATTGTGCTTGCTTATCAGATACAAAACAACAAAGATATATTTCCAAACATTTATTCACTATCTCAGTTTGACCATCTGATTGAGGATGATAAGATGAGCTATGAGCTAGTTGAGTACTAAAACAAGAAAATAATCCCGTTCAAAAATTTCCTGTAAAAATGAGATCTCTGTCACTTACAATAATCTTCAGGTTTCCATGTTGCTTTTGAATTGTTTCCATAAATGCAGTAGCAATTGTACTTGCTTTAAATGGATGAGATAATGCACAAAAATGTGCATACTTGGTAAGTCTATCAACTACCACCATCATGACACTCTTTCTTTCGAACTTAGGTAAACCTGTGATAAAATCCATTGAAACCTCCTCCCAACATTGATTTGGAATGGATAAAGGTTGTAGAAGACCTGGGGTCTTAATTGTCTCAACTTTATTTTGTTGGAAAACCAAACATTCCGCCACAAACTTTTGAATATTTGATTTAAGGCCATTCCAAAAAAATTCTTTCTTCATCATGTGGTAAGTTTTTAAAAATCCAGAGTGTCCTCCTAAAGGAGAAGTTTGAAATTTCAAAAGAATCTTTTGTTTCAGTTGGGAATTCTTGCAAATATATAAGTGATCTTTGTACCATAAGGAATCATTTTTCCAACTAATTGTATCAGATGTACTAGGATCTTGCTGCAAATTTTGAATGAGGGTCCACACTTCTTCATCCTTCTTCCATTCATCCCTTGCTTTGGTTATCCAATCTGGTTGGATAATATAAATGACACAAAGCAATGGTTCCACCTCTTCATCCTTTCTTGAGAGTGCATCTGCAACAACATTTAGCTTTTTTTTTTTTGTAGATGATTTCAAAGTCATAACCCAACATCTTTGTGACCCATTTTTGCTGCTCTTCTGAAGATAGTCTTTGTTCCAAAAAGTGTTTAAGACTATCATGATCAGTTTTTACCTTGAAGTGTCTTCCCATTAGGTAAGGTCGTCATTTCTTTAGTGCATGTAGTATTGCCAACATTTCCTTTTCATAAATAACTTTTTGTAAATATTTTCCTTTGATTGGACGACTTTCAAAAGCAATGGGTCTTCCTTCTTGCATTAAAACAACACGAATTCCATTTCCTGAGGCATCACATTCCACAATAAATGTTTTTGTGAAGTCTGACATAGCTAATACTGGTTCTAGGCACATTGCCTCTTCAAGATGTTCAAAGGCCTTAGTTGCTTCAGGAGTCCATGAAAATGCATCTTTCTTCAATAATGTTGTTAAAGGTGCTGCTATTCTCCCATAATTCTTAACAAACTTGCGATAATACCTCGTTAACTCGAGAAATCCGCGCAACTGATTTATGGTTGTAGGGACTTTCCATCCCTTAATGGCTTTAATTTTGTTAGGGTTTAATTTAACACCCTCCTGAGATACAATATGACCTAGATATTCCACCTCTTTTACTCCAAAGAAACATTTCGATGTTTTTGCATATAATTGTTTCTCCTTCAATAGTTTGAGCACTCTGTCAACATGTTGAACATGGTCCTTTCAAGACCTATTGTAGATTAGTATATCATCAAAAAATACTAGCACAAATCTTCTAAGGAAGGGTTTGAAAATGGAATTCATCAACCATTGAAATGTAGAAGGTGCATTGGTAAGGCCAAAAAGCATGACCAAAAATTCATAATGACCCTCATGAGTTTGAAAAGCTGTTTTCGGAATATCTTCAGTCTTCATTCTAATTTGATGATATCCTGAGCGAAGATCCAACTTAGTAAAATAAATTGCTCCATGTAATTCATCAATCACACGAATGAGAAATTTATCTTTAATAGTGAGCTTATTGAGCTCTTTATAATCCGGACACATGCACCATGATCCATCCTTCTTGTGCACCAATACTACTGGAGCAGAGAAAGAACTTTGACTAGGTTGAATTATACCAACCTCTAACATTTCTGCAATCATATGTTCAATTTTGCTCTTTTGGACATAAGGATATCTGTAAGGCCTGATGTTTGGAGGAACACTTCCTGGAATCAGATGAATAGCATGATCATGATCACGAATAGGTGGGAGTCCTTTGGAAGTTTCAAAAACGTTGGAATGATTGTCCAAGAATTTTTGGAGATCTAGAGAAATAGATGATTTTGATGTTGGAACTTCTAGTGAGCATAATTGTGCAAATACGCCTCGTTATTTCTTCAGAAACTTTGTCATGACATTAGAGCTTATTATCTTTCTTGGCTTCCCTGCGATACCTTGTAATTCGATTTCTTTTCATTCCGAAAAAAATTTCAAGAAAAGTTCTTGAAAATTAAAAGCTATTGTCCCCAAATATTGTAACCATTGTACTCCTAGTACAACATCAACACCTCCCATTGGAATGGAAAACATTGGACTATTCAATACATATTCCCCCATAGCTAGCTAGATATTATGGCATTTTTCAGAGCGATTTATAGTTCCTCCATTTTCAACCATCACTTGACATTCTGGTGCTGGGTATAGGAAGCAATTCAATTCCTTGGCTACCTTACAATGAATAAAATTATGGGTACTACTCGAATCAATCAACACTATTACCTTTTTCTTCTTGATATGTCCTTCTATCTTGAGAGTTTGAGGAGTGGTAATTCCTGCTAATGAATTACATGATATGGTCAAACTCATTTCTTCTTCTTCTAGGGTTGGTTCTTGGTGTATATCCTCTTCTTTTGAAGTTTCTTGTTCAGTTTCTTCTTTCTCTTCACAATCTATGTAAAATAATTTCTTCTCAGCACACTTATGACCTTTAGTGTATTTTCTATCACAACTGAAGCAAAGCTCTTTTGCTCTTTTTTCTTCCAATTGTTGTGGTGTAAACCTTGTAAGTTGTGGAAGTCTAGTAGTAGTAACACTTCCATCTTTATAGATGTGAGTGGTAGGCTTCCTTGTTGCCATAATTTTACATTCAATTTTTGTTGCCAATCTGAATGCCCTCTCCAATAAATCATGTTCCCAAACACGAACTTCATATTGGATGTTATTCTTTAAAGTACCTATGAAGGCATAAATCCCGTGTTCCTCTGGAATATCAGTCACCCTTATATTCAATTTTTGAAAGTCCTCAATGTGCTACCCCACTGAACCCTTTTGTTTGAGATTTATCAATTGGCTAAAGAAGGTGTTTCTCTTTGTATCCTCATAATGTGCTATCATTTCCTCCGTAAAAATTGACCAAGTGACAATTTTTTTACGAGAGAAAAGCCATCGATACCATACAAATGTATTTTGTTCTAAATGTAAAGTTGCAATGTGAACCTTTTGCGTGTTTTGCACATTATTGAGATCAAAATATTGCTCCATTTGTAGTATCCATGTTACGAGATCCTTGCCATCAAACTTCCTCATATCTATCTTTGGAATATGGTAGTTCTTCCATCCAACATTAGAGTTTATGAAATCACGATTAACATTTATTTTCTTCTCATCATGAGTTTCCTCTACTCTCTTTTCTCCATTAGGAAACATTTCTTGTATCAACTTTGTCAAAATTTCCATGTCTGCTTTTAGACCATTCTTCAGGTTTTCTATGTTGTCTTTCATTTATTCTTCCATGTCATCCATCTTAGCTTCCATTCCATCCATCTTAGTTTCCACGCATTTCTTCAAAGCATCCATCTTCGCTTCCACGCCTTTCTTCAAAACTTCCATTTCATTTTTTGTTGCTCTTTGCGAGAGCGAAATTTGGTGCACTTGTTCTTGTAATTTTGATAGATCATGTTGCAATTCTTCATCTTCACGAGTCATAGTAGAGTACTTTGATGGCTTAATGGGTGTCAAATTCTTTTTAGGAGGCATTTTAGAACCCAATACTGATATCTATGCTCAATAGGTGTTTGGAATCACTTAAAACTGATTTTTCAGACAATACTTATGCGATTTGAAAAAAACAAATACACACATTTTTCTTGATTTTGAAGAGCTCGATATTGAAACTAAATTATCTCTGTGATTTTGGACTTTCAATATCTAAAATTTGGCCCTCTAGTAGCCCTTTGAATCTTCTTTCAAATGCCACAAGTCTGACCTGATTTGGATTCTTGAAGACAAATTTATGCCCAATATCCTACGATGACCTAATTACGAACTGGTTCAGTAGAGCGAACTTGTACGACTTTCCATGTGTCACTGTTTCCTCCTTCAACTCTAAAATTGATACAGAAGAAACCAAAGTCCGTGCACTTGCGACCACTTTTTACAGAATCCCAATTCAATGCTCAGAGAGAGAGTTATGACGATTTTCCCACGGTCACCTCTTTGAGATGAAATTCGGGAGCCTGAAAAATCCCTAACTTCCACAGACCATATCTCCGAAAATATTGCGAATCAATTTCTGAAATTTTTCCACGGAGTTCCTCAGGGTTGCGGCTTCTCTTTGTGAAAATTTCAGCTTCTGAACCCTCGTAGAAACAAAGTTATAGCTCAAATTCCACGATGATCTGTTTAGGTTAAATTTAGGAGCTTGAAAAAATCCCTAAATTGCACAAATCATATCTCCAAAAATATTGCGAACCAAGATCTAAAATTTTTCCACAACGTTCCTCAAGATTTCAGCTTCTCTCTCTAAAAATTTCAGCTTTTGAACCTTTGTAGAAAAAAAAGGTATAGCGAAAATGCCACGATGACCTGTTTGGAGCAGCGAAACCCTAGAATCCAAAGCTCTGATACCAAATGTTATGAAACTAGCTCCAAAAATAGAAGAGAAGAGAGATCAACGCCTTAGAAATCAGCCACTTCGAGGGGGAAACTTACAATACATTACATAAATGAAAAATTCTTGGATGATTGAAATGACCAAAACCTCCTTTCTATATATAGGAGTCCATGGGGCCACAATGTAATCCTAGCCGACCTAACAATAATAATGTAAGGGCACAATAATAACAATATGGGAGTTCCAGAGGTACAACAATAAAAATAAGGGGGTTACACTAGCAACAATAAGGGACTATACTAGTAATCTAGGGGCTTAACAACAACATTGATGCAGTGAAACATCCTGCTCCCAACTAAACAGTAAAAAAAAAAAAAAAAAACAGTTACCCAAAGTTTGTAGAAGTGTAGAACCCACACTAATGAGTCGTTGAGTAGGGACAAAGATTCAAGGATGACAAATAACATAAATTGACAAATATTGAACAAAATAACATTGAAAAAAGACACAGAAAGGTGAAAAAAGATACTGAAGGTGCCTTTTGTCTCAAAAAAACCTGCCAACTGATGGACAAGGTTGCTACTCCTCATCTTAGCCTTCAACAAATTTAAAGAAGCCTACATACATACGAGTAAAGTCAAAAGAAAAATAAGCAGAGGGTCGTGGGAGTCTACGAGATATGTAACACCCATCCTTACGACATATTTGAAGGAAGGGCCACAGATCTTTATTTTCTAAAAGAATTCCTTTCTCTATAAATTTGACCTAATTACTTCTTTCAGTCCTTCATTCATTCGTCCTGAAGATGGATCCCCATTGGGATTTAAAACGTCGACAAATATTCTTTGACACTGTGGAAAATACAGATTCCTCTTCATCAATTGATAACCACAGGAGCTTGAAAACCAGAATTGTGTCCCTACACGGAGGGGATTCTTGGAAGGATATCTGTTATCTTGAGAAAATTAGAATCGGAAGATTGAAAGAAGGGCCGCAGATCTTTATTTTCTAAAAGAATTCTTTTCTCTATAAATTTGACGTAATTCCTTCTTTCAGTCCTTCACTCATTCGTCCTAAAGATGGATCCCCATTGGGATTCGAAACGTCGACAAATATTCTCTGACGCTGTGGAAAATCCAGATTCCTCTTCATTAATTGATAACCACAGGAGCTTGAAAACCATAATTGTGTCCCTGCATGGAGGGGATTCTTGGAAGGATATCTGTTATCTTGAGAAAATTAGAATGAAGATTGAAAGAAGGGCCACAGATCTTTATTTTCTAAAAGAATTCCTTTCTCTATAAATTTGACCTAATTACTTCTTTCAGTCCTTCATTCATTCGTCCTGAAGATGGATCCCCATTGGGATTTAAAACGTCGACAAATATTCTTTGACACTGTGGAAAATACAGATTCCTCTTCATCAATTGATAACCACAGGAGCTTGAAAACCAGAATTGTGTCCCTACACGGAGGGGATTCTTGGAAGGATATCTGTTATCTTGAGAAAATTAGAATCGGAAGATTGAAAGAAGGGCCGCAGATCTTTATTTTCTAAAAGAATTCTTTTCTCTATAAATTTGACGTAATTCCTTCTTTCAGTCCTTCACTCATTCGTCCTAAAGATGGATCCCCATTGGGATTCGAAACGTCGACAAATATTCTCTGACGCTGTGGAAAATCCAGATTCCTCTTCATTAATTGATAACCACAGGAGCTTGAAAACCATAATTGTGTCCCTGCATGGAGGGGATTCTTGGAAGGATATCTGTTATCTTGAGAAAATTAGAATGAAGATTGAAAGAAGGGCTGCAGATCTTTATTTTCTAAAATAATTCCTTTCTCTATAAATTTGACCTAATTCCTTCTTTCAGTCCTTCATTCATTCGTCCTGAAGATGGATCTCCATTGGGATTCGAAATGTCGACAAATATTCTCTGACACTGTGGAAAATCCAGATTCCTCTTCATTAATTGATAACCACAAGAGCTTGAAAACCAGAATTGTGTCCCTGCAGGAAGGGGATTCTTGGAAGGATATCTATTATCTTGAGAAAATTAGAATGAAGATTGAAAGAAGGGCCACATATTTTTATTTTCTAAAAGAATTCATTTCTCTATAAATTTTACCTAATTCCTTCTTTCAGTCCTTCATTCATTCGCCCTGAAGATGGATCCCCATTGGGATTCGAAATGTCGACAAATGTTGTCTGACACTGTGGAAAATATAGATTCCTCTTCATCAATTGATAACCACAAGAGCTTGAAACTAGAATTGTGTCCCTGAACAGAGGGGATTCTTGGAAGGATATCTGTTATCTTGAGAAAATTAGAATGAAGATTGAAAGAAGGGTCGCAGATCTTTATTTTCTAAAAGAATTCCTTTCTCTATAAATTTGACATAATTCCTTCTTTCAGTGCTTCATTCGTCCTGAAGATGTATCCCTATTGGGATTCAAAACGTCGACAAATATTCTTCGACACTGTGGAAAATCCGGATTCCTCTTCATCAATTGATAACCACAGGAGCTTGAAAACTAGAATTGCGTCCCTACATGAAGGGGATTCTTGGAAGGATATCTATTATCTTGAGAAAATTAGAATGAAGATTGAAAGAAGGGCCAAAGATTTTTATTTTCTAAAATAATTCATTTCTCTATAAATTTGACATAATTCCTTCTTTCAGTCCTTTATTCATTCATCCTGAAGATGGATCCCCATTGGGATTCGAAACGTCAACAAATATTCTCTAACATTGTGGAAAATCCGGATTCCTTTTCATCAATTGATAACCACAAGAGCTTGAAAACCAGAATTGTGTCCCTGCACGGAGGGGATTATTGGAAGGATATCTGTTATCTTGAGAAAATTAGAATGAAGATTGAAAGAAGGGCCACAAATATTTATTTTTTAAAAGAATTCCTCTCTATAAATTTGACCTAATTCCTTCTTTCAATCCTTAATTCATTCGTCTTGAAGATGGATCCCCATTGGGATTCGAAGCATTGAAAAATATTCTCTCACACTGTGGAAAATCCAGATTCCTCTTCATTAATTGATAACCACAGGAGCTTGAAAACCATAATTGTGTCCCTGCATGGAGGGGATTCTTGGAAGGATATCTGTTATCTTGAGAAAATTAGAATGAAGATTGAAAGAAGGGTCGCATATCTTTATTTTCTAAAAGAATTCATTTATCTATAAATTTGACCTAATTCCTTCTTTCAGTCCTTCATTCATTCGTCCTGAAGATGGATCCCCATTGGGATTCGAAACGTCGACAAATATTGTCTGACACTATGGAAAATCTGAATTCCTCTTCATCAATTGATAACCATAGGAACTTGAAAACCAGAATTGTGTCCCCACACAAAGGGGTTTCTTCGAAGGATCTCTGTTATCTTGAGAAAATTAGAATGAAGGTTGAAAGAAGGGCCACAAATATTTATTTTCTAAAAGAATTCATTTCTCTATAAATTTGACATAATTCCTTCTTTCAGTCCTTCATTCATTCGTCCTCAAGATGGATCCCCATTGGGATTCGAAACGTCGACAAATATTCTCTGACACTGTGGAAAACCTGAATTCCTCTACATCAATTGATAACCACAGGAACTTGAAAAACATAATTGTGTCCCTGCACAAAGGGGATTCTTGGAAAGATATCTGTTATATTGAGAAAATTAGAATGAAGATTGAAAGAAGGGCCGCAGATCTTTATTTTCTAAAAGAATTCCTTTCTCTATAAATTTGACCTAATTATTTCTTTTAGTCCTTCATTCATTCGTCCTAAAGATGGATCCCCATTGGGATTTGAAACGTCGACAAATATTCTCTGACATTGTGGAAAATACATATTCCTCTTCATCAATTGATAGCCACAGGAGCTTGAAAAACAGAATTGTATCCCTGCATGGAGGGGATTCTTGGAAGGATATCTATTATATTGAGAAAATTAGAATGAAGATTGAAAGAAGGGCTATAGATATTTATTTTCTAAAAGAATTCATTTCTTTATAAATTTGACCTAATTCCTTCTTTTAGTCCTTCATTCATTCATCCTAAAGATGGATCCCCATTGGGATTCGAAACGTCGACAAATATTCTCCGACACTGTGGAAAATTCGGATTCCTCTTCATCAATTGATAACCACAGGAGCTTGAAAACCATAATTGTGTCTCTGCATGGAGGGGATTCTTGGAAAGATATCTGTTATCTTGAGAAAATTAGAATGAAGATTGAAAGAAGGGCCATAGATCTTTATTTTCTAAGAGAATTCATTTCTCTATAAATTTGACCTAATTCCTTCTTTCAGTCCTTCATTCATTCGTCTTGAAGATGGATCCCCATTGGGATTCGAAACGTCAACAAATATTCTTTGGCACTGTGGAAAATCCGGTTTCCTCTTCATCAATTGATAACCACAAGAGCTTGAAAACCAAAATTGTGTCCCTACACAGAGGGGATTCTTGTAAGGATCTCTATTATCTTGAGAAAATTAGAATGAAGATTGAAAGAAGGGCCGCAGATCTTTATTTTCTAAAAGAATTCATTTCTCTATAAATTTGAACTAATTCCTTCTTTCAGTCCTTCATTCATTCGTCTTGAAGATGGATCTCCATTGGGATTAGAAACGTCAATAAATATTCTCTGACATTGTGGAAAATTTGGATTCCTCTTCATCAATTGATAACTACAGGAGCTTGAAAACCAGAATTGTGTCCTTGCACGGAGGGGATTCTTGGAAGGATATCTATTATCTTGAGAAAATTAGAATGAAGATTGAAAGAAGGGCCGCATATCTTTATTTTCTAAAATAATTCCTTTCTCTATAAATTTGACCTAATTCATTATTTCAGTCCTTCATTCATTCATCTCGAAGATGGATCCCCATTGGGATTCGAAACGTCGACAAATATTCTATGACATTGGAAAATCCAGATTCATCTTCATCAGATTTGAAGGATCTGAACACAATTTCTTCCAATCTCCCTGAAAGATTGCGCTAGATCTCCACAACCCGGTGACAGGCTTCGTCCACAGCCTTGTGATCCGACCAATATCCAAGAGATTGTAGAATGGATCTGGTCTGCATAAAATCGGAAACAACATCGGTCATTTTAGCCATGAGCTCCGACTACAGAAACTTAGGCATCTCTCTAACCAGAGCCTTGCCATGCCACTCAATGGCTTCAAGATCCACTTCAATGGTGTTTGAAGATGAGGGTTTGGAGGCGAGAATTAATGGATATCGCAGAGGCAAGAGACAGAAGGTACGAAAGAAACTAAGGGTTTGGAGGCAAGCATCAATGGATACCACAAAGGCCTCAAAGACAAAGGAAAAATGTACAAAAGAAATGAATGATTAATGAACACATATTCTTCACAAGCTCTCCAGGTTAAAATGAAACTCTCTGTATCATAACAGAAGAATCCGACTCCAATTCAATGCCGGAATGGGCTTGATTGATCAGCGAGAAGAGAAAGGTACATCTAGCGGGCGGTAAGGCGAAACCCCATACTATACCCACCTTGTCAGTCGACAACTGAAAAAACAGGCAGTAGGGAAAACGTGTGTGGAAAGAAAAGGGCAAATGAAAAAATTTCATTCTTCAGAAAGACAACATATGGAAAAATTTAATTGGCTAGAAGAACGAAATTCAAGCTCTCTTATTGGCTGGGGTGAACAATGTTTGCCCACCCCAAGACAACTAAGAAAACGCCTCTGACGTAGTTACAAAATACACAAGGATTTACTTCAATTTACTAAATTTACATTTAATGATTTAAAATTTATTTGTAACTACAAAGAAACAAAGTTCACATCATCATCAAACATGAATCATGGGGCCGTCAACACACCCCATTACAAATGGCAATGACAAGGTTAACACCCTATAACAAATGGAAAGCAATAAGAATCTTGCAAGGAAAAATTACTAGAAGTATATGTGCAAGTATACATCTTCTTCTGCAATTTGCCCAAAGTGGGATTGATAATTTATTTCTTTATACTTCAAAAATAGGAGAACTTTTCGTGTATCGTAATAAGTATAGAGATCTACATAATCATTCTTTAACCACATTGTCTCGAGGATGAACCACATTAGTTGGTTCGAAACGTTGACCAAATCATTATGATGTGATTAATCCGAAAAACATTTATCTAAAGTATAAAGCTATTTTAACTTTTGGTTTCAATTTTTTTTTCATTAAAAGGCAAAAGGTTGTAAATCTTGGTTATCTAAGAAGGTGAATTTTTAATGAATACATTATCATAATAAATCGCAGTGAATACAATTTTATGATTTTGACTGGAGATAAAACTTATAAAACTAGGTTATGTAGAAAGTGAACTTTTAGTGAATGTGTTATCATAATAAATATAGAGCTATTGTAACTTTTGGATGTAAATTTTTATTATATTAAAAAGATAAAGGCTTTGGAATTATTAAGACTTTGAGATGTATTTTAATTTTTAATTTTTAATTTTTTATTATTTTTTATTTTAAAGAAACCAATAGCATTTTAATATATTAAAATTGGAAATGGGTTAGGTCCTTTACATTCAAAATTTTCTATGTTTCAGAGATTTCTAGAGAATTTTCAATGGAAATTTTATTGCTACCTTGTTTATTTTCTACTATTTGGCATATAACATTTATACTATAATATCTCCAAAATATCCCATAGAGTTTAACAAAATGAAATTTCATAACAACTACATATATTAAAAGAAACCAGAGAATATCTACCCATCACCTTCCATCTTTTTCAGGAGATTGTGCAATGGACAATTTCTTCATGGTTATCAACTTCCAAATTCCTATCAGGCTTGAGATGCCTCTACGTGCCCTCACCAACTACCTTAAGTTTGTATGGAGGCATTTCCCTGATCCCAAATACCTCCTTTAAGACTCCTACGGTTGTGGTTTCCACTATTACTTCCATGATGTCAATCTTGAAGTGCAAATTGATCATCTTGGTGTTAAGGTGCTCCATCGTCTTCTGCAAAAACTCCAAGTCTTTCTCAATGTCTTAGAGGTGGGTCATCACTATCACCGATTTATCGTGGACCTCCTTTGCTACCTGTCTTCCCAAATGATCGACCATGGTCGTGAGATCTCCTGTGAGTCGAATTCCTTTCTCCTCCGCGTTATCTCCTCTACCATTGGTGCTGGAAGAAGCCATTTTTAGCACAATATTCCCCTGGACACGAATAACTCTGAGGTTTAACTGTTGCATCCATCGCCTTAATATAATGCTTCTCTCCTTACCAAATGGTGTATCCATCCTTTGGAATTGAATGATCCTTCCTAAATGTTGGTCATATTCGACACTAACCTCCAACCTTACAACTGCTGATTTGCAAAATAATTGAGCTGCTATTACTCGACGCATCGAAGATGTCGTACTAGGCCTCCGTTCCCTGGACGTAGCATTTAATAATGGCCCATTGATTTTCCACTTGTCCACCATCATGATATTTATTTCGTTATTCATCCATCTGTGTTTAGAACATGTTGAAAGTCCAACGAGAAATTGTAGCACACACACTAGTGTGGGACCACAGGTCCTAGCGATACATTAGTGTGATAGCCAATTTAATTTAATAAATTGGTGCAGTGTCTAATTTAATTATCCCTTAATTAATTTGGACAATAAAATGTAATCTTATCTCATAATCACTTGTAATAGTTAACTGAGTGTGATAAACTCAGTTAGCTCATGAATTTCGAGTCGAGGGTGGTTGGTGAGGGATGCAGAGTGAGTCTATTAGTTATGGAGTTCAAGTTTCAGTTAAGTGCACAAGTTTAATGCATGAGAAATAAGTTAAATCAGTTAAGTGAGTTAAAGTCAGTTGAACTAGTTGTAACTGTTTGTTGCACTAGTGAGAGATCAAGTAAATTAAATCAGATTTAATTCACATGCAGTGATCTGCCATGCAACTGATGATTTACTATTAATAACTGCATGTATGTCAGTTCCAGTGGAGACCTAGTTGATCCAAAGGTTAAAGAGAAGTTGACTATCAGCTGTGTTATTAGCAAACTTCCTAGAGGCAGTTAAAACACCACAGGTTTCCCATGATACTTGAGCAGTTGAGAAAGACTGAAATACATAAGGAATAGGGATTTCATTCGTCATGAATTGTGTGAGAAAGGTAGGCTGAAGACAGGTTGAGAATTAGCTAAGTGTTGGCCCGATTTTGTCCGGATCAATGTGAGACGATTAGTAGAGTGCAGGAGGCTCTTGTGAGAAGAGTTAATTGTAATTGTTTCATGATTCCTTGGTGAATATACAATAGAAGATAGAGGGGTTTTGAGCAACAAGATTTCCTCAGGAAAATATCTATGTTGTAGTTTTATTTGATTCTGTCTTTACTTGTTGTGATCGACGATCGTGTTTATTTTCCGCAATTGATTTGTAGAAGGATTCAATATTTAGCTTTAGTACATTGCTTGATTGGATTGAATCTATTGATATATACATTTTTTGTATAATTTCTACATGGTATTAGAGCACAGGAAATCACTATAGTGAAGAAGAAATTGAGTTTGTGACTGAATATAATTCGAATTTGCAAAAGTATTCTTTGTATGACAGGCATATCAGGTTCGAAATGGCTTTCAATGGCTTGAGATTGGAGTATGAACTTGAGGGCAGTTCCAGTTATATTGCGTGGAAAGACAGGATGGAGGTAGTACTGGAGGAAAATGGGTTGAAATAATTCATTGATAATGACATTCCCAAACCCGCTCCAGCAGATTCCACAAATCTTGATGCTTGGCAAAAGAAGGTTGCAAGGGCGAGATAGATCTTATTGGAGGGAGTACGAGACCACATTGTCTCAAGTCTCCATGGCAAAGAGACTCCATGATGCAGGAGAATCCAAGCCAAAATTTCATTATTCAATTATGTAATAAGGGGGGTGAGATATTTTAATTATTTTATTAATTAAATTGTTTATTTTTAATAAATTAAGAGAAAATTATAAATGTGAGGATTTTTTGTAAATATATTTTAATAATTAAAGGATATGAGTGGAGTGGAATTAGGTAGATAAGATAGGGAGTAGGAATTCCATATATGGGACTTTGTTGAGTCCAAAACTAGAATAAAGTTAAATTAGATTTAAGTTGAGATTTGTGTGGAGGAATTTATGGAGGGAAATAAATTCATTATTTATGTATATATAGGAGGGTTTTGTGAGGATGAGAGACAAATGAGAGTAGTGAGAAGTACAGTGAGAGTGAGAGATGGTTTGATGGGCCGAGAGCCAAGAGGCCGCCCAATGTAATATTTGGCCAAAGAGTTTTATGTTTTATTATCAATATTTTTTTTTGTGGCTCTCTTTCCTTCATGTGCATTTTTGAGTTGAACATTTTTATGATTTTAATGAAGAATTATTGAGAGTTTTCATGTTGAGTGAAGGAGTGTGTTTTTTTATATGCTAGGATTCTGATTTAACCCAAAATCCTGCATCATTTGGTATCAGAGCGAAAGATCCCTGTTCTACATTTTGTTTGAATATACAATTTATATATGCATGTTACATGTATATTTGTTGGAGTGTGTGAAGCGCATAAGATTGCCATCGAAACAAGGGAGAATAGTCACGAAAAGAGCAAGTTGAATGATGCGTTTGAGAATTTCTGGTGCTATTCGTGGATGTGAATGTGGAGAAAACCTCTGCGTAGCAAAGATGTATATGTGAACAAGTGTTGTCCAACACATTACGAAGTTTCTCTTGGAGAAATGCATGAAAATTGAAGAACGCTAGAGCCGAGTGTTGTTAGAAATTTGTTGAAGTGGTGCGCATAAGGAGCATGTTATCAACCCATAAGAGTTTGTGTGCGTTTGAAATTTGAGGTGTGGCTGATTGAAAACTACGTATGGTGATTGAGTGGCGAGCCAACCAAAGTCATTGGGAGAAACATTTGTAGAAGATGGATTCAAAACTGGAGGGCTTGCTGACCCTCTTGTGATCTGTGTGGTCTCGTTGGTGACTATATGTTGCAGCAAATGCGTGGTGAGGCCTCTCAGCTGTGATGTCTGACCACGATATTGAGTGGCGTCCCTGGTGAGTCAGGGAGATCGTGGAAATACCTGTGCTGCAGCGGAAGCAAGGTGAGTCTTGGCGCTTGAGCACGTGAGAAAATGAGCAGGAAACCTCTCTTTTTGTTGTGGATCAGATTGATCCAGAGATTCTTAGATGGTGGAAGAGACTTGTGGGTGGTCTCGGTGAATTTTTCGTCCCACGAAACCATGCGTACACGCTGGATAAGGTTATCGAGCACATAAGTCAGCAGTTCCCTGACGATGGCAGGTGCAGGCCTCCTCCTACTTCCGGGAGCGTCGTTGACGCGATGCCCACGATGAAGATTGAGGAAAAGCATCTAAGTTTTGACTCACACTAGGTTGTCTTTACGATGAGTTTGAAAATGTCTTTACCAATGTTGTTCGTGGCCATAGAGTTCACAAAGGGGAAGGTATGTGGGCTTTGAATCTACTGCCAGTCGACCTCTTCCGTCCACAATTTCTCAGGGTGATCTTAACAATACTCTATCTGTAGTATCTGAGGGGCTAGGTTGGTTGTCACTGGTTTATGCATCGGCTGCAAAGATTGATTCCAAGACATGGAGATGTTTTAAGAATTTCGTTAATGGAATAAAATTGTTCCAGGTTGGCTAGTGACTGCATAATTTGAGGTGTTGAATAGAGTTCACATGCCTAAGTATGATGAGAAGGAACCGTTGTGCGTATGGCTAGCTAGATAGACGTGGCCTGTGCGATCACACATCGGTTATTTTTACACTAGTTTTTCAAGCGAGTCTAAGGCTGACAGTTTTTGCATTCAATTCTTCATTAGTGAATCACCATTCTGCGTGGAGACCTACTATGTGCGTGGATCATAGCAGCAACATTGAAGTGGTTGCAACGTCTACAATGAATTACCAGAAGCAAAAGCATAACGCAGCTCATGGGATGCGTGTGTAAGTATGAAGGGTTTGTTTGGTTTGTTACAGTGAAATCGACATGAAATTTGTATGCAAAAACATCCATTTACAATGCAATTGAGGTATAAATTAAAATTATATGGTGGTGCATAGTTGTAATGATTCCTTTTGGATCTCATAACCATAGTATTGAGAAAATGGTTGCGTTGAATTTGCAACGTCAAAGTGACAATTGAATCAATTTCTTTATGAAAGAAAATAAGCCCGAGCATTCATAGAGTGGGTAATTTTAAATTAATTGAGAAAATAATTTTCCAAAGTAGGAGTTGTTATAGATCTACATCATTTTGGTGTCAAAGTGAGAAAGAGATTGCGTGAAGAGAATTACAGTGCTAGGAGCATTATTATTTTGAATTTTGGTGAGAAAATCAATTTAATTGTATGTTTGTACTATTGAGTTTTTTTTTTTCTCATATGTTGTTCAAGATTGTGCAATCAACGTGAAAAGGTGAAGAGACGGTTTTGAAAACCAAACAAGGGTTTTCACACAGTCTTGGAGAGAATATATCTGATATGCATGAAAGCCAAAATCGACGGTGGAGATTGGAAGAAGAGCGTCGAGATATATGTGGCTTGTTGATCATGAAATCATTGGATTGATGGATGGGTCTTTGAAAAGAAGGGTTTCATTTTCAAAAGGTCTGAATATGGTGGAGATTTGAAACTAAAGAGAGCAGCGGTAAATGTGATATGAGCACAGAAGGTAAATCATAATGTTTATTGTTATTTCATGGAGGATAACACAGTGATGGTGTTAATGAAATTCCAGTAAAGTTGTGTAAACTTTTATTTTTTTAAGTGATGTGGATTTTCACGATGCTAAAGTGTATTGAAATCTTGAAACATGCATTTTTATGCATAAAGTGGATTCTTCGCAATTTTGGTTGCATCATTTGAGATCAAAGTTTGTAGTTGGAAATGGGAGGACTTTTATGATTTGTGTTTATGATTGAAAACACAAACAAACCACAATTATTTGATGTTGTAAAACCTTTGTTTTTACCATCATGTGACGACATTTAAGGAGGTGATATTCAGGATGAACACAATGTATGGGTTGTACATCGAAGAGGTTGCTTGTTCACTGCACATAGGTAAAGAGATGTGAATTGATGTTGCATGGTGTATATAAGTGCAGGGAAATGTTTGCATTAAGATGACAAGCTTATGGGCATGCGAGTGTTTACATTGACAAAGACAACACAGAAGAGTGGAAATCAGAGGTTTAAGACTACAGAGAGAAAGGTTTATTAATAACATTTACAGGAGCATGAAGTATGATACTTCATGAAGGTATTTTTGAACATTGAAAGTGAATGGTTTATTTATTTTCACCTTAAAATAAATCGTGGAAAAAACCTGAATTGCATTTTGACTAAAGACTTCAGTATCATGTGAAATAATAAGGGAAAACTGATGATTTTTCAATAAGAATGAAGTATGAAAGAGGGTGAAGATTTTACATCCTAAAACTGTATTAGGGGTGTATGTTTGTTGGAGGATTGTATAACTTGAATTAAGCCAAAATATCCATTGCCATAATTATTGGGTCGAGTCTTGAAGTGAAAACATATGTTAGAGTCAAATGAAAGTTTGGATAGTTTGAGTTGAGATTGAGAATTTTCATTCAAGATGAAAAATTGGTGTGAGTCTGAAGTCAAAGAGTCGTAATTTAGGTCCAAAATCTGAATGTAATTGGGTGCATGATCGGTGGAGCCCAACACCAAAAGAATTGGTCATTGTAACACATGCGTTGCTAAATTCTTGTTTGCAGCAAGGTGAAGCAAGAGATTTCCCAGAGATTGGTTCCAAGACAGAGAACCAAGAGAAGCCAAGCACAGGAGGCGAACTTTCATTTTGATGAATGGCAAGTGTGAAGGATTGCTGAGAAGTGGATTAAATGAAGTCCACACGTGAACAGATGCAGTTCACATAGAAGGGGGAGATGACTATTAATAGTCATTTCCGAAGATCTGATGGAAACCACAACAGAGGGGAGAAGAAGGAAAACACCAAGGTAAGTGGCATATGTGAACAGTTGACGGATGAAGAGTACGAGTGGGAGAAGAAGGAAAATGCCAAGGTGAGTGGCATATGTGAACAGTTGACGGATGAAGAGTACGAGTGGGAGAAGGTTGAGATAACAATTCACCTTGAATTGTTAATGGAGTTGTTGCAGGAAAATGTGAAATACCAAACACATGGTTGGACCATGAGAAATAAAGTGAAGTGGCAGAAGCTACACGCAAAGAGGGAAAAGCAGGTAAACATACAATTGGCAGAAGAGCTGAAGAAGCTCGAACAGATGTTGAGTTGTGAAGAACTCAAAGAGGCTGAGTTAAAAATGGATGTTTCCATTTGTGGCCCAGAACAGAGTGAAATTCTGGGTGAAGAGATCAGTGAGGAAGATCTCATGAACTATTGGGATAGTTCAGAAGCATCTGAAGATGTGTTGGCAAGAGAAACATATGAGGCCATGAAGCCTTACATTTTTTCTCACAATTTATGTATGTTTGCAGGATGTGCGAAAGATGGTGAGCAGTCTGATGGAACTGTCACAAAGGAGAATGAAACTCTTGAGGTAAAGTATGGTAGAGAATTCCTTTCAGTGAAGGAAGGTATTGATTTGTTACAACAGGAAGAAATCATAGATGAATTCTTGTTTGGGGTAAGACAACAAGTCGAAGCTGTTATGGAGTAGGAGAAAAATGGAAACGCCGAAGAAAAATTCCAAGGAGGTAAACAAATGTATTTGTTTAATGAAATTGCTGACGAAAGTTTACAATGTAATGATGTTGAAACCAAGACAACTCAAGAATATTGCCAGAGGAAGAGTGAAGGTAGTGATGAAGTGCTAAAAATATTTCACAAGGAAATCAAATTCTTGGAATGATGGATGAAGGAACCTGATGGAGAAGGAAAACTTGCAAAATCTGATCCAGAAGAAATTATAGTTACTATGCATGATAGAGATGAAATATTTTTAACATTTATGGAGTTGAATGAATGTTATAAATTTTCAAATAATGATGTAACTGTAGGTATAGAAAACGACATTAACAGATATGATGTTGAAATCAGGAAAATCAAGCAGAAGTTATTTGGCATTGAGGTGGAAGATCAGAAGCAGCGAGGGAATTATGTCTGTAGGGACATAAAGGAAACAGTGAATCAGCAGGATGAAGATGGAAGTAGCCAGAAGTTCGGAACATAATCTATTGAAGTCCAGAAAGTTGATGATGAGAGATTGATGCCTGAAGCATCAAAAGAGACTGACAGGTCTTACCTTTTTAAAACTAACAGTTTGTTGAAGAATGCAGGTACAGTACCAGACGAGAGGGTTGTTGCTATAAAAGCAATCCAAGACTATAGTTGTAATCAAGAAGGAGTTATTGATTATTTTCTATTGCAGGAAGTTGAGTATTTAGCTCAGTTGGAGACGAAAGATTTCGACAAAGAATTATCACTCCAAAGAATTCACGAAAGAAAGTGTTGTAGAAGCCGATGGAATCCGATCGATAGAGTGGATGATGAGTTATCAAATCGAGTTGATACTTCGAAGGACCAACGACATAACAGAGTATGGAATCCTAGAGGGAGCAAGTCATCGGGATTTGTGGTTGTCGCATTGTTACAGAAAAGCGACAGATCTCATAGACAAGAGTCTATGGAAACTTCTCTACATGGGGAGTCTGATGCAGGAGCATCCAAGCCAAAATTTCATTATTCAATTATGTAATAAGGGGGGTGAGATATTTTAATTATTTTATTAATTTAATTGTTTATTTTTAATAAATTAAGAGAAAATTATAAATGTGAGGATTTTTTGTAAATATTCTTTAATAATTAAAGGATATGAGTGGAGTGGAATTAAGTAGTTAATATAGGGAGTATGAATTCCATATACATGACTTTGTTGAGTCCAAAACTAGAATAAAGTTAAATTAGATTTAAGTTAAGATTTGTGTGGAGGAATTTATGGAGGGAAATAAATTCATTATTTATGTATATATAGGAGGGCTTTGTGAGGATGAGAGACAACTGAGAGTAGTGAGAAGTACAGTGAGAGTGAGAGATGGTTTGATGGGCCGAGAGCCAAGAGGCTGCCCAATGTAATATTTGGCCAAAGAGTTTTATGTTTTATTATTAGTATTTTTTTTTGTGGCTCTCTTTCCTTCATGTGCATTTTTGAGTTGAATATTTTTATGATTTTAATGAAGAATTATTGAGAGTTTTCATGCTGAGTGAAGGAGTGTGTTTTTTTATATGCTAGGATTCTAATTTAACCTAGAATCCCGCATCACTCCATCTACAATGTGGAAGGCTTTGACAGATCTGTTTTAGAGTAGCAGTGACCACAAAAAATTGGCACTGAAGGACAAGCTCAGGAAAATCAAAATGGAGAAAGACGACACTATTCCGAAATATTTAACCTATTTTTTCCAATGTCGAGATGAGCTTGGGAGCGTTGGAATTACTGTCATGGATGATGACTTGGTGAGCCTAGCTCTTCTAGGACTTCCCAAGAGTTGGCATAGTTATCAGGACTCTGTCAATGGGAGGGAGAAGTTGCCATATTGGGAACGACTTTGGTAGGATTTGGTGCAAGAATAATTCAGGCAGAATACCATTGATGAATCTTCATCTAAGAACGATGATGAAGAAAATTTCACTTTGGCTACTAAGGCGAGGAAGGGGAAAGGAAATAAATCCTTTTCCAAATCTGAGTCCAGAAAAGATGGCAAGAAGTGTGACATGTCCAGAGTGAAGTGTTTTCACTGTCACGAGCATGGATATTATGCCACTAATTGTCCATAAAAGAAGAAGAACAAGAAGGCTTTAGGATCTGCAGCTGGTGAGGCTTTGGGCTCGCAATTTGAGCTTGAATTCTCGCTCATTGCATGCATGGTGTTAAGTGCAATGGGATCGGTGTGGTACTTGGATAGTGGTGCATCTTTCCACATGGTGAGAGACAAAGAAATTTTCAGTAGCTTGGAGGAGAAGGACTTCCAGATGCATATCGAAATGGGTGACGACGGAAGGTATAACACTAATAGGATTGGTACAATGAATTTCCAGAGACAGTCAGGTAAACCCTTTTTATTAAAATATGTAATGCATTTACCAGGCTTGAAAAAGAATTTAGTTTCAGTCGCAATGTTGGAGGATAGAGGTTATGATGTGGTTTTCAGTGAAGGGAAAGCTTTCCTTCGACCCAAGGCTATAGGACAAGCCAAGAAGATTTGGATTCGTGTGAAGAATATTTATAAAATTGATGTAGAGCATTGCACAATATTGATGGGTAAAGCAGACAAAATGGTGAGCTGGGATGAGGGTGAGTTATGGTACAAGAGATTGGGCCATCTACACCACTGAGATTTGAAGGTCATGCAACAGATTTCTATGGGGCTTCCAAAGGGTAATCTTGCATAGATATACACAAGCAAGGGATGTACCATGGGGAAGTGTGAGAAAGCCATACGATTTTCCCTTGAGAGGGAGCTAGATTTGCATGTAAATGAGACAATATTGGTTCCAAAGAATGAACCTCAAGATGTGGAGCAACCACATGCGGAGGATCATGGAGTGGCAGAAAAAACTCATTCAGAGCCATCCACCAGAAATGGTAGAAGGCACACCACAGAAGATGATAGATTGAGACTTGATGCGACAGAGCATGTAGGAGCACCTACTTCACTGCGCAGACAGAGATAGTCTCTAGACAGGTTTACTGGATACATGGATCTTATAAGCAAGTGTATTGTGATAGAACCATCTTCCTTTGAGGAAGAAGTACAACAACCAATTTGGGTTGATGCTATGGTAGAGGAGTATGAATCCATCGTTAAGAACAGTGCATGGGAAGTTGTCCCAAGACCAGCTGGAAAATCAGTGGTTGGATCTAGATGGATCTATAAGGTGAAGCAGGCGGTAGATGGGAGTGTGGAGAAGTACAAGGCCAGATTTGTGGCCACGGGATTCTCACAAGTTGAGGGGATTGAATATGAGGATAATTTTTCACAAGTTGCAATGTAATCATCTATTAGCTCTATCCTTGCACTCTCAGCGCAGATGGGGTGGCACATTCATTAGATGGATGTGAAAACTTCGTTTCTCAAAGTAGTTATCGAGGAAGAAGTGTACATAGAGTAACAAGAAGGTTTCAAGATATTTGACAGTGAGTCGCATGTGTGTCAACTCAAGAGAGCACTGTATGGGCTGAAGCAAGCACCTCGTCTTGGTACACTCATATTAACAGCTATTTGACCGGGTTGGGCTTCAACAAAAGTGAAGCGGATGAAAACCTGTACCAGATTGTGGTTGATGGTAAGCTCTTGATTATCGTACTTTATGTTGATGATATAGTTTTGACATGTGATGAGAAATTGATAACTTCTTGCAAGGGAGTTCGAAATGAAGGACATGGGACTCCTTCACTATTTCCTTGGTTTGGAAATATGGTAGCAGGATGGTGAGCTATTTGTTTCTCAAGGCAAGTATGCCAAAGAGATAATGGGTAAGTTTCACATGGAGAGATGTAAACCCATGGAGACTCCTCTTCCAGGAAATTGAAGGAAAGAGGATGCTTATTCTGGAGAAGTAGTGGATGCTATTTTCTACAGGTAGCTAGTGGGTTCATTGATGTACTTGGTGAACACCAGACCAGACATTTTATACATAGTTATCCAGCTGAGTCAAGATATGGTTAAGCCGACCAAGCTCTTTTGGAAGGCGGGGAAGCATGTTTATAGATATCTCAGGGGAACTACAGAGTATGGATTATGGCACAAACGAACATAGGGAGTGAAGCTTCAAGGATTCATGGATGAAGTTTGGGCAGGCAATCCATCAGACAGAAAGAGCACATCAGGAGGGATCTTCAAAATAGGATCAAAAACAGTTTCTTGGTACAACAAGAAAATACGATTTGTAGCACTTAGTTCAGCTGAGGCAGATTACATGGCAACAATTCAGGCTGCATGTGAGGCCATCTGGATGAGAAAGATCCTGGTTGGTTTGTCTTGTTCTTAGATGGATCCGACGGTGATACATTGTGATAACTAGAGTTGCATTAAACTCTCGGTTAATCCAATATTCGATGATAGGTCCAAGCACATAGACATCCGATACCACCATCTCAGAGATTGTATTCAGAGGCGCATTATGTTACTTTAGTACATTCCCACGGAAAATTAGGATGCAGATATTCTGATGAAGGTGCTCACCAAGAGAAAATTTGAATACCATAGAGGCAAGATCGGGGTGGCAAATAATCCCTTTCTTGTTGAGAGGGAGTGTTGAAAGTCCAATAAGAAATTACAACACACACACTAGTGTGGGACCATAGGTCCTAGCGATACATTAGTGTGATAGCCAATTTGATTTAATAAATTGGTGCATTGTTTAATTTAATTATCCCTTAATTAAATTGGACAATAAAATGTAATCTTATCTCATAATCACTTGTAATAGTTAAATGAGTGTGATAAACTTAGTTAGCTCATGAATTTAGAGTTGAGGGTGGATGGAGAGGCATGCTAGATGATTCTATTAGTTATGGAATTCGAGTTGCAGTTAAGTGCACGAGAAATCAATTAACTTAGTTAAGTGAGTTAAATTCAGTTGAACTAGTTGTAACTGTTTGATGCACTAGTGAGAGATCACGTGAATTAATTCATATTTAATTCACATGCAGTGATCTGCCATGCAACTAATGATTTACTATTAATAGCTACATGCATGTGAGTTCCATTGGAGACTCAGTTGAGACAAAGGTTAAAGGGAAGTTGACTATCAGTTGTGTTATTAGCAAACTGCCCAGATGCAGTTAAAACACCATAGGATTTCCCATGATACTTGTGCAGTTGAGAAAGGCTGAAATTACTAAGGAATAGGGATTGCATTCCTCATGAATTGCATGAGCAAGGAAAGCTAAATATAGGTTGAGAATTGGCTAAGTGTTGGCCCGATTTTGTCTCAATCAATGTGAGACGATTATCAGAGTGTAAGAGAGTTTTGTGAGAAGAGTGCATTGTAATTGTTTCATGATTCATTGGTGAATATACAATAGAAGACAAAGGGGTTTTGAGCAACAAGATTTCCCTAGGAAAATATCTGTGTTGTGGTTTGATTTGCTTATTTCTTTACTTGTTGTAATTGGCGATCGTGTTTATTTTCTGCAATGGATTTGTAGAAGGATTCAATATCTAGCTTTAGTATATTGCTTGATTGGATTTAATCCATTGATATACATATTGTTTGTATAATTTCTACGGAAAATTCCACGTGCCAGCTCCGACTCGCAAGAAGATACTTCCAAGCCTCGTAACCATACTTGGGTTGGAGCGATTTGTCTCCATTATTGCACTCTTTATGCCGATGTGTATTCAGAGTTAAGGCTCTTGTTCAGTTTTTCATGGGACATGACATATATGATTATTCACTTGATTTGATATTAGAACGCCTGTTCTAAGGTAGTGCCTCTGTTGGCGTGTCTGGTTACTTCCCTGTTATTTTCACGTTTGACGTGAAAAATAGTATAGTCTTCAAGTTGGCTTAGGGGAGTCCTTATTCATATAAATATAGGTGATAATTTGGAATGATAATAATGTTTGATCTTGGAGCATTTTTGGATAATTACCATTGAATCCCCATGTAATATTCCAAATTTTTGGCCTTCAAGCTAAATGGAATATTAGAGTTGTTTCATCACTAGGTAGGTGAATAAATGGGTAGGGAGGCCCATTAACCTCTTTAGAAGGATCAATAACACTCCTAATGTGAAAGGAGTAAGAATAAACAACTTATTTGAGCACCCTTGGGTGTGAAAAAAGATGGGGACATGTTGATTCAATCAACTTTGACCAAGTCAACAATTTGTCTAGATACATTGAACCACCTTGATGGACAATGTAGTTTTGGTGGAGGACAACTTGCATGAGATTGATGGCACATGTGGATGAGACCCAGTGAGGAGAGGTTCACTTGCTATATATGGAGAGGATGGAGGCATTTTTTATTCATGCTATTGTATTTCAATCTTTGATCTTGTTTGTTTAGACTTGGCTTCCTCTTGCTGTTTAGCAGGGTAGCACTGGGCGTTCTCGAGCGGGAATCCCACCTCTTCCCTTGAGAGGCCTCTTGGGAGAGCTTGTCCTGTATTGCTCCACATCCAGGCTCAAGGCCAAGCATCATTCTTCAGTCCCAACTTTATTTCTATAGTAGAATATTTCTGAGTTGCAGGGTGTTGTAGTGGAGGATTATTACACCACTTCCGGGTCTGTTTCTCAGTAGAAGGTGCCTTCCTTCTCTTGAGAAATAAACTAGGAATATTTCTGAGAAAATTTCATATCTTGGTAGCAGGCCAAAGTGGTTCTCATCTCCTACAACACAGTCCCTTGCAGGAACTGCATCATATTGTACAGATTTGCTGCAGCAGGGTTAAGACCCTTGTTTCTGAGCTAGTTTCCTAGGGAAAGGGCCAAGCCTTCTCCCGGAAAGCCAGAGGAAGGGATCCTCATCCCTCCTTTGTATTATTCAGCTAAATTTATGTAATTTTGCAGTAAGGCTACATTTTTTGAGCTGAATATTCATATCTTCTCTTTCTTGTACATGTGTTTCATGAAACCCTTGCCGGGTTAGCTTTATAATGCAATAAGGAGGTCAGATCTCTGTTTTCTTTGCATATTGTTCCATAAAGTTCCAGATCCATATTATTTTATCTTTATACTACAGAAACCCTCATAAAATAACGCTGTACATGCTTTAGTATTTTTCTGCATAGCTCAAGTCATGGGATTCAGCTATTTTTGAGCTGATAGGAAGCCGAGAGGTCTGTTTAGCATATCAAAAGGGATTTATTTCTGATCCCATTTTGTATGTGAGGGCCTAACATCATATGCTAAGGTAACCCAACATTATTTCACCCAGTAAAAACACAGATCTTCAAAAATAACGTTTTCAGGGTCTAATTTCTGCATTTTCCCCACTTGGGAATGTGTAGACATTCTTCTTTTGCTGCTGTTTCACTCATTTAATGGCTATGTGTTTTTGAAAACATCACTTGAGTCTATTTTCTGGATCTCCACATTTGGAATATCTTAATATATTCCCAATAGTGTAGAAAATCCCTATTTTGGGATATTACAGTGGTATCAAAGCTTCAATCTTGGCTCAGCCCGTGGGACTCAGCCATGAAGCTATCCAGAGAAGGAGAGATGAATAGAAAGAAGACTCCATTATGTGGAGGAAAAAGGGAAGATAGGCTTACAAATATTCTTCCAAAATCTGTTCAGTGCATCAATGAAAATCTTAAGAAGATGAGAGGAGAGATGTAATATCCTGAGGAGTTTGGATCTAGAGCCAGATCTAGATTGGTACATAATAGGTGTGAGCATGTAGCTACACCCTATTATGCATAGTGCAGTCAAATGCCTAGGTTTTCTGTGAGAGAGATGAAAGAAGAGGAAATGCCGGAGAAGGGAACTCTTAGCAATTTTCTGCAAGAGTATGAATCTCAAATTGAGAAGTTTAGAGATCATATTACTTTCAAAGAGTTTTGAAAGATCAAGGTGGAGAGGAGCCAGCTGCATGACATGGATAGATTTTCTTTGTCTACCTTTGATGGATCCCCAAATTTCTCAGCCAAATCTTGGGTGGAGGAGTTGTGTACTTATTTGTAGCAGCACCCAGTTTCTGAAGAAGAAGCCATCAGAGTTGCAGCGCTGCACTTTGAAGGTAAGGCTTATGCTTGGTGGATGTTTGAGTCATTTTCATTGAAAAATGTTAATACTTATTCTTTTGCAAAGTCCACTAAAATATTGGTTGAAAGGTTTGATACAAAACATGAGATAATCAAACCAATGAAACTTTTGCATAAGTTGGGAGGACCTGCAAACTCAAAACCACTTTAGAAATCTATTGGAGGAGGTCATATCTTGCATGATACCTTGCTGGAGGCAAGATATTTGTTTCATAACCTTGGACAAGAGGGCATGAAGTGTCCTTTTGCAAAGAAGGATGCTCTATTTGAGCAGTTACCTCCTATTCATATTGAAGATGAAGAGAAGGATGGGGCTTACAGTGCTATCACATCTAGAGCATATCTAGTGCCTCATGCAGAGGAAGGAGGAGCACATGCTCCAACAGGAGGGTTTCTTGTGTCATTCCAAGAAGTTCCCCAGGATCTCACATATGGGAGGCAAAGTAAAATCAATAAGTGGCATGATTGTGAGATGATATTGATGGAAGGAGGAGGTAGGGAGGAAGGACATCATTACTTAATGAGGAGCACACACCCCTATCTATTTCAGAGAGCTGGTGCAAGGAGGAAGGAGACTGGTTTGCGCTGTGAGGGCAAGGGCAAGGTTTCCCAACCATATGAACAATCTTCTCTTGCCATGTATGTCTCACTACGTGGAGGCATCCCACCGGGGAGGCCACCAGACTTGGATTTGGTAAGAGAAAACTTGCCAATTGGTTCACCACTCTTAGACTTTGGAGAGGTGAAGAGTTTTAGAGGAGACATTGGCATAGGGGATGTCAAAGTAGCAAGCAACAACATGAAGAGAGCTTCACATACCAGATCACCAGTGCTGTCTCTTAGGAGGATTGATCCATACTGGAGGTCTCAACTTTTGGTAGAGTACTCCAAGGATCTCGGTGCATGCATGATTCTTGATGATCCGGATGGAGATGAAAAATATATGGTGGATGATATGGTCATCTATTCTTATTGCAGAGTCTTCTTGACTAGAGCTTCTAAGCTCAAGGAGAAGCTGCTACATGTAGCACATGGGGACTTCTTCTCCATGCATTTTGATGCATATCTCTCTTTGGCAGAGGAGTTCATTTGGGAGGGCATTCAACATGACATATTTCAGCACATGGAGATATGCATAGCCCAGATGGTGATGAAGAGGATGTCACAACCACCTTCCTACTCATTGGGAGTAAGGGAGCATTTTTCAGTTGAGCCATTTCAGCTCAAGACCTCAAGTGCATGATGGAGAATGTACAATTTCACCTTATGTTTTGTACTTCTTGTCTTTTTATGAGCAGCATATTGTACCAAGGAGGATTATTCCTTTTTGCATATTGTATAATGATGTACTTGAAGCCATTTGTAGCATTGAGATTGGCTATCTCATTGGTGGTTTGTGGGGGAAGCCACATGATTTTTGGTGTGCACCATTGAAACCCTTTTGTACTTTCATGTTTATATCTTGTAAAATGATTGTGGCAGAATAAAAGTGGTTGGAAAAGCACTTGCTTCTGTTTGATTTGATGCAGACAAGGAATGCACTACGCTGGTTCCTTGTGTGGGACCTTGATCCACTTTCCGGTTGTCATGTGACAACTTGTTTCTATTGGTTTTTGCTTCCATGTATTGCTGATAACTCTATGTTCATGAGAAGATTTGTTTGGAGAGTGGGATATGAGTTGAAGATGCCCATTGGGAGAATGATTCTCCCTGCCTTGCATGATGCATTTCTCAGGAGGAGTAATGGGTAGCCCATGATTGCCAAATTACATCTCTCTTCTTCATGTGGGAGAAGCCATTTGGAGAACTTGAGTTTTTGGAGGAGGCACTTCATGGTTTATTTGTTTGATGGGGTAGCTTGGGCCACTCTTGGAGGTCATGAAATTTCAGCCCAAGATCAACAACAGCCCCATACTTATCATAAATGGGGAGAGATATTACTTGGTTGGGAGGATCTGATCTCCCCATGCAGCCCAACAGATTGCATAAACCAGGGGTTGAGGATCTTTTTGAGCTGACTAGATTGGCTCATTTCATTTGGATGATAGCATGGGTGTGGGAGTCACTCATTGGGAATAATATTCCCCATCTTCATCATCACTCCTACCTTAAGGAGGCCATTGGACAACAGGGAGGTTTCCACTTACATCTTCCACCTTTCTATGATGCGAGCCATATGGTTTTGCATGCTTGGGAGGAGACATTGGAGGAAAGATTTGTAGCAGATAATGTTGAGCAATGGTGGAGACTCTTTGATGAGGAGGCCCCAAGAAGAGGAGGGGAGGATTTTTCTCTCCTTATACAATTTCTCGAGGACAAGCAACATTTTGAAGGGGAGGATTGTAATATTCCAAATTTTTAGCCTTCAAGCTAAATGGAATATTAGAGTTGTTTCATCACTAGGTAGGTGAATAAATGGGTAGCGAGGCCCATTAACCTCTTTAGAAGGATCAATAACACTCCTAATGTGAAAGGAGTAAGAATAAGCGGCTTATTTGAGCACCCTTGGGTGTGAATAGAGATGGGGACATGTTGATTCAGTCAACTTTGACCAAGTCAACAAGTTGTCTAGATACATTGAACCACCTTGATGGACAACACAGTTTTGGGTGGAGGAAAACTTGCATGAGCTTGATGGCACATGTGGATGGGACCTAATAAGGAGAGGTTCACTTGCTATGTATGGAGAGGATGGAGGCATTTTTTATTCATGCTATTGTATTTCGATCTTTGATCTTGTCTGTTTAGACTTGGCTTCCTCTTGTTGTTTAGCAGGGTAGCACTGAGTGTTCCCAAGCGGGAATCCCACCTCTTCCCTTGAGAGGCCTCTTGGGAGAGATTGTCCTGTATTTCTCCACATCTAGGCTCAAGGCCAAGAATCATTCTTTAGTCCCATCATTATTTCTATAGCAAAATATTGTTGAGTTGCAGGGTGTTGCAGTGGAGGATTCTTACACCACTTCTGGGTCTGTTTCTCAGTAGAAGGTGCCTTCCTTCTCTTGAGAAATCAGCTAGGAATATTTCTGAGCACATTTCATATCTTGGCAGCAGGCCAAAGTGGTTCTCATCTCCTACAGCGCAATCCCTTGCAGGAACTTTTTCATATTGCGCGGAGTTGCTGCAGCAGGGTTAAGACCCTTGTTTCTGAGCTAGTTTCCTAGGGAAAGGGCCAACCCTTCTCCCGGAAAGCTAGAGGAAGGGATCCTCATCCCTCCTTTGTATTATTCAACTATATTTCTGTAATTTTGCAGTAAGACTGCATTTTCTGAGCTGAATATTTAGATTTTCTCTTTCTTGTACATGTGTTTCATGAAACCCTTGCCGGGTTAGCTTTATAATGCAATAAGGAGGTCATACCTCTGTTTTCTTGGCATATTGTTCCATAAAGTTCCAGATCCATGTTATTTTATCATTATACTGCAGAAACCCTCATAAAATAACGCTGTACATGCTTCAGCCTTTTTCTGCATAACTCAAGTCATGGGATTTGGCTATTTTTGAGCTGATAGGAAGCAGGGAGGTCTGTTTAGCATATCAAAAGGGATTTATTTCTGATCCCCTTTTGTATGTGAGGGCCTAACATCATATGCTAAGGGAACCCAACATTATTTCACCTAGTAAAAACACAGATCTTCAGAAATAACGTTTTCAGGGTCTAATTTCTGCATTTTCCCCACTTGGGAATGTGTAGACATTCTTCTTTTGTTGTTGTTTCACTTATTTAATGGCTATGTGTTTTTGAACACATCACATGAGTCTATTTTCTAGATCTCCACAATTGGAATATCTTAAGATATTCCCAATAGTGTAGAAAATCCCTATTTTGGGATATTACACCCCAACTATACTTAGATGCCAAAGACCTTTGGATATAACTATCTTAAGTCCTTGCCATAATGATAAGGCTTCAACGTGATTGTTCGTTTCTTTCCCCAGGCCTCATGCATACCATGTTTCTATTATTCCATCGGGGTTAAATTTCACCCCTCCCGCTCTTGCCTCCCCTGGATTGCCTTTCAAAACTCCATTGAAGAAAAGCTGCGGTCGTCTCAAGTGTTGAGAAATCTAGGGCATAAATATTAGGAGATTTCTCTTCAAGAGATAACTACTTGTGAATGCTTTTTACTTCTTTAGATTAGGATCTTATCTTTACTTAGATTATTATTGTGTTCTCCATTAAACAATTATCAATGCACAAACTAGAATTCGCACCAAAAGGTGCAAAGTAACGCCAAAGAAATGTTCATAAGAGTCGAATGTGGAAATAAAAAATAAAGCAAAATATATGGACAATAAAATAAAATAAATATTTGAGTTTCAATATATATTCTAAAAAATGTAGCAAGAGGTTAAATTTAAGAAGAATGTTACACTAAGGTAAATGTCCTAAACAATGACAATCCTTGCAGGAAGAAGGTAAAGAGCAGAGGAGTTCAATTTCTGTGGGGTTTTTTTAAAATGGAAAGAAATAAATTCCAAACACGAAAATGATGAGGTATCTATTAGATAAAGATAGTTGCCTTGGGAAATATTGAGCTAGCTACTATGACTCAGGAGCTAGCTCAAATCCCTTATGTGACACAAGAGATGTACCCTCTACACTATGCCTTATTATTTGGCTATTTTTAAAAGGGGGAACAACTTGATAAGCAACACAATCAAAGTTGTTTCAAATCATCAAAACAAATTTGTTTGTAATATATATATATATATATATATATATATATATATATATATATATATATATATATATATATATATATATATATATATATGTCCTATATATATAACGTAAAAAAATAAAATAAAAAAAATTAAAAAAAAATTCATAGAGATTGATAAAACTGTTAACTTTGTTGGTATAAATATAATAATCCATAAAACTTTAATAGAATTGTGAAAAATTGCTAAATATTTATCCAATTTTAAAGACATGTTTCATTTTCATTCTATGTGATAGGTTTATTATTAGAAGCATAATAATATAAAAGAGCATCAATCTATAAGTAGTTGTTATATTTAAAAAAAATTAGTTGTGCAAAGTCAAGTTTAATTATTTATTAAGTGTGTTTTGCCACTCTAAAGCATTGATTCCATTTTATTTTTCTTTTACAATGTTAAAGAGATATAACTCTTTAATTTTAAAAACACGATACAATGATTCACTATTCCATATATTAATGGCAATAACATTACAATTTAAGATGATTTGGTTGGGAAATGATTTGATATTGTATTGATATTAACAATGCTACACGCCACAAAAAAAATGGAACATAACTTTAAATAATACTATAATGTAAAATGATAAAGTTACATTAATGTCAACAAAAATGCAAGAAAATGGATACTTTCCATTAATATTGATGAAAATATAATGTTAAATTTTTTAATGCCTTGATTTTAACAATGAAACGATGAAAAATATTTAGATACAATAATTTCCACAACCTTATGGTGTAAAAATAATTCAATTTAATAATTTTAATGTTAATGCAATTCAAAACAATAAAGTGCATTAACTGCAATACATGCTCATTAGTTATCATTAATTTTATTAATAATATGATGCAAAAGTAATTTCACATTTATTTAAAAAATATTATGTAATAGGTTAAAAACTAAATCATATTTACATATTGAAATAAATTTAAAAATACACATCAAAATGCAATAAAATTTAAATAAATATACACAAAAAAATGAAATGGATGTCAGAACAAGACAAACAATGATAAATAAAACGTATACAAATATTTTATATGCGAAAATTAAATATCAATAAAATGAATATATATTATTGAAAACAATGATTTAATAAACTATTATGATTTAATGAAATTATATAATGGAGATATATTATTAATTAATCTAACTTCACATTAATTTTGGAGATTTAAAAATAAATAAAATATGTGAACTTTCCTGTAATTTTTTTTGATATATAAACAATTATATAAATAGCGGATGCTATATTTTTTTGATTACAGAGTGGGTAAGTCTATCATAATTTAGTTGTCAGACCAGTAGTGAAGACAACCATCACTTGTTGTTATCCAGGAATGCAAGCTGACTTATCAACATTATTCAAAGAAAACCATGTCACTTGGAATTACTTTGTTTATGGTCCATAAAGAGTAAATGGATTTTGGAGTAGTTCTCATGTGTACATAGTCCCGATGAGTATTGGACTGCTAGGCTTGTGAGGACCAAACCTTACCACCACGTTTATGAGAACCAAACCTCCACACACAACCCTTGGATCACAACTTCAACACTCTTATATTAGGTTGTAATAATATTCCTCACTTTCTATGTAAAGTTCAAAAATTTAGATCCTCGGTGCTTATCCTTTTCATATAAGTCATGGATGGCCTTCCAGAATCTAATGGATATGGAATGTCAAATAATTGATCTATGGTCCCATATCCATATAATCCTAGAATATTCTGGGAACACAATAGACTTAAACTTGGACTCAGGGTGCATGCACCACTCTTTCTATTCATTAATGGAAATTTATAAATTTATTTTGAGCAAGAAACAAACTAACTATACTCACTGTTTTTTTCCTCCCCTTTTTTCCCTCCGTTTCTATGTCTCATCAAGTAACGGAGCTGAGATATGGAATCAACCATGTGAACTTGGGCTATGTAATGTATAGAGAACCACGTTGTCGTTCACATGGATAGTAGGGCCAGTAGGTGTGTGCGGTGAATTACTAAACCATAGAATGCTTGAATTCAAGTCAAATTCGTAATGACTCAGATTTCAATGCACCTGAACGCTACATAAATGCGAAAGAAAGTAGGCATCGAAAGGGAAGGCAACACCGTGTGGAGAGCATGTAGTCCAACAAGTCCCTTTTTTGTGACGCACCAATATCAATCAATGTCTCTCCTGTTGCAACTTAATTCCCCACCTCACATATCAACTCTACAAATTTTTGTTTTGCACAAAAATAAAGACATCACAACTCTATTTGAAGCTCGGGTTTACCCATAGGCCATTGTTTTCTCTTGTGTCATTTTCCCATTCATATTCATAAATATCATCTGAGCTACATATGATACTTTTTTTCAACCTAGGTTATTTATATGTCGCATTCTCTTTTGGATCTGCCCATATACTTATTTTTAAGTAGTATGTTCGAGATCATTGGATTGTCTCGCTAAATTCACATAGGTCATAAGTCCTCATCGTTAATTGGAAATTTATCCTGGAAATGTATTCCTTTTCGAAGCCATTAATTTTTCAAACTGTGAGTTGGTATTATTAACATTTCAACAAAGAGACGATCTATAAGCTCAGTTTTATCTCAAAATATCTTCACATGAACATCGTTCACTGCATAACAAATCCACATCCCCAGCTAGGAGGCATAGATTCCCAACACTTCTAGACTGCAGAAAGAAAGGGCGTTTATCACTGTACATTTTGGATTGGAGTTAAATGATACAATAAAATTTAAAATTTTTTTAAATGAAAAACAATTAAATTTGTGCTTTTTTTCGCTCTTTACATTGAAAATCATATATTGGAGTTAAATAGATGGAGGTGTGAATTGAATATTTAAAAAAAGAAACACCCATTGGTATGCACATGAAAAAAACACATGAAACAGAATATATTAGTATGTATGGTTTAAAAAAAAATTGAATTCCTAATTTCTGTGTAATTGTGTAGTAAATAAAATATGTAAACAATTTTTTGTATGGTTCAAAAAATATTTCAATTCCTAATTTATGTGTAATTGTGTATTAAATAAAATATTACAATCAAAATTGCAAAGTGGAAGAAAAACAAAATGGAATAAGATGGAGGTATTTTCTTCTCGAATTGTGAAATAATTATTAAAATAAAAACACCAATATATATTCATGTTAAATAAAATATATTAGTAGATATTTTTCCAAAAATAAGGGAATTGGTGTAAGCACCAACACCCTCACTGCGTTGGAATAAACAATGAAAGGCAAGGTTCATCCCATTTGATAACACCTTCCCTACACGAACACGGTTCACTGTATAACAAACCACATCCCCAACAAGGAGTCATAGATTCCAAACACTTCTAGACTACAGAAAGGGCATTTGTCACTGTAAATTTTGGATGGAACCTTCTTCATTTCAATTCAAACCCCCATAAATTTTACATTTCATATCACAAGAAAATCCGCTTCTTAAAAAAAAAAGGTTAGAATCTAACTTCACGCAAGTCCCGGAATGAAGGATTTTAAGGGTAGTTGCAACACAACAACATTGATAATTTTGGACTCCTAAAACAATTAACCCCTACAAAACATTGTTAAGATATCATGCATGAACATACCTTTAACATTGAAAATAATTCTGAGAAAAATCCAAAAAGAGGAATATTCGACAGAGAACAAAATGATCATTTTCCAACAAAGAAGACTACCTAGATTCATCATCAACAAACCTATACTCGTGCATGACCTAGCTAGTACCCTCCGCATGAGGTGAGTGCCCTCCATGGAACACCAGAATCTTCTTCATCCCAAAAATCACCCCTTTCGACAGAACTGGGTGGTAAGGAAAACAAAAAACACTATGATATAAGATAATCATAGAACTGGGTGGTAAGGCAAACAATAAGCACTATGAAGTAAGGTAGTGATTGGCTTACTCTTTTTTCATCGTGTTTATTAAACATTACACTATTATCATCCAAAAAACAAGATAGAAATATAATAAGTCAATATTTAGTTTACTGCATGTTGTTTAATGTTTACAAAAATATTATAAACACATGTCAATTATTAAAGAAACAAGATATATATGGACTCTCTAACCAACCATAAAACAGAACCAATAATAATAATAATAATATATATATATATATATATATATATATATATATATATATATATATATATATATATATATATATATATATATATATATATATATATATATATATATATATATATTTGAACAACCTTTAGACTGCATAAAGATCCATAGATATAGTAAGAAAAATTCATAAATTTTCTCTTTATACAAAGTAAATGCAAGATGCAAGTAGGTTATTGATTCCAATATTTTATTTATCTAGGTGGGAAAGTTGTCCACAAAATTGTACCATCTCCAAATAGTAAGCATAAAAGTGATTTGCACACCAACTGAAACAAAATAGATATGTTTTCTTTACATTCAAGAGATTGTTAGATTTATCCATCCCACAAATCTTCAAAAGTTTTGTAAGGGACGGTGGTTGAGTTAATGAGTTCCTCTCTCTTCACAATCTTCATTTTCTCAATCTGGCCAATTTTCTCATGATCATCACTAGTTAATGACCAATTAAAAATATGATAATTTTCAGCTATTATGCCCTCGTTGTAGCTTTTAGGTAGCACCTTGACCCCTTGTTCCAATCCCCACCTCAACAGAACCTGGAAAAACAATTTGCAGAACCTGTTATATCAAAAGAAAAATAATCTTCAATTCTATGGTTGGGAAAGAAAAAAGAATCCAATTTAAACCAACATCGATTCACTTATCTTAGGCAGTAGATTCTAGAAGCAATTTAAAACAACATCGATTCACTTATCTTAGGCTGTAGATTCTAGAAACAGTAAAGTAAATTAATTACAATACTTGTGTGGCTTAAAAGATTTGGAATTGAAATGGATATTTGTTTTCACAATCCAGGTGGGAGGGGTTTCTCCTTTTTTATTTTAATTTATCATCATTATACATTGAAATCCACAACTTTGAATGTATATCATATACCAGTTTAAAGGGATCTGTATAGCTTTGGTTTAGAACAAAATTGCCTTCAATGCAGAAATATGATCCTCATGATCACCAGTGAAGAGTGTACTGGTAACAAAAATTTCATCCCGCTTTACAACTCTATTCTGAAAACCCCATTCAGAGCTTCTCCTAAAGCTGCCTCCGTGCCGTAAATACTTGCAGTGTCAAAGTGCTGATAACCTACCTGTGAACCCAAATAGGGCATTACTGAAAGAAAAATGACAGCCCCCATCTATCCTCTACAGGAATAAACAAATTTCTAATCATTGTGAAGTGATTGGAAAACATAGAACAATTATCTATTTTTATTAATTCACTTTATAAGTTCGTGACATTGAAGAAGAAAATTGAGTTTATTATCAACACTTGAAGACAATGAAGAAATAACCAACAATAATTTTTTGCATTATGGTCGAGCAACTATTTAGCTTCCTTGTCTTACTCATATTTCTCATATGTCCCTGAATTCACATGGTGTAGCCTGCCATATGCAAAGTAACTAACAAAAAGTGATCTCACTTGGTTTTCATTCACAACCCAACTAACATAGTACGCATGAACCTTACCAACTACAGCCTCTCGGTAAGAAAAATCTATTAATTTATACAGAATTTGAATCAAAATATAACCTTTAGCATTCTCCTCACTCAAAATACCTTTGAATCCTTTCCAAAATACCTTTCTAATTGAAATTTGGAGATTTGTATTGATGCTCATTTCCATCCCATTAAAGGTCCCCACAGATTTATCATGATTACAAAAGCTATTTGTGACATAGATCACCAAAAAAAAGATTCTCTTTCAACTATAAAACTCTCATATTCAAAAGGATATGAAGAAGAGCAATCAACCATGTTTCCAGGAAATGTAGATGACTTTAAAATGCTTTTTCTTCTTACCCATTCGACCACACACAAAATCTGGGTGTATATTTTTAGAAAACCAACGAAATATCCTAAACCATTCATGATTTTTCAAAAATTTGCGTGCATGATCTAATTGAGGCCGTTATGTAGAAAACCCATGTTTTGGATTTTTGAGATTCGACTCTAATTGCCTAGAATCTGAGCCCGAAATTCATTTCCTATATTTGTTACGAAATTTGTCCACTTCATTCTTATAAAACTTGGATGCCTACATATCTATTTTAGACCATAAACCAATTACAATGATAATTCTATGCATTATTGTTGGGTGCTGAAATAAGATGAAACATTTGCATTTAAGACAAGCACAATTGATCTATAATGGCTTAGAACTTTTGTCTTTGTAACAAAACTGAACTTAAAATTAAAATGCCCATACTCAATCAGCAATATGACTCCATATGCATAATATTTGCTGGGCATTTGCTTGATGACATTCTCGGAAATTTGGCTGAGTGCTTTCACCTAACTTCGACACTTGGACAACAGATGGGCGCTTGGTACTTTGTTTCATATTGTTTAAATTGCACATGTGAACACATTAAAAAATATTTGAATACATAGAGCGACACATACAATATCTGTAACATCTGGATCTAGATAGATGTAGAACCCATAACCTTTGAAATTTCATCCTTGCATTACATTATACACAACAGAGATACCTCTGTCAAACTCTAAGGTAGCAAGCACAATTTCTCGAGATTTCTACAATTCTGTAAAATCCTAGTAAGAGCAGAATCATTTAAAGGAAAATCAGAATATAAATATAGAAATTCTTTCAGACACCTGTTTGCAGCAACAATTCCTGCTAACGAATTAGGAGGATAATCTTCTTGCACATTATTTACAGTAATACATAACGTAATTAGATTTGATAACCTCGATAACTCCCTAAGGTCCCCATGTCCGAAGTTCAAAGAAAATTCTTGTAGATGGAGGAAACATATAGCCATATACCTAAGGACCAAGGTAATGTTGATGGAATCATCAAGGACAAATGAGACCTTCCGAAGCGTCGGACAATTCTTGCCTATTCTTGACAAACCAAACTGAGTGAATCTGAAAAGGTTATTTAAACTCAATTTTTGGATATTCTTGCAATTTTTCAGTGAATCAAGGGCAGAATCAGGCAAATTCATGCAATATTCGAGGCTAAGAGATTTAAGCCTCTTACAAATCCCAACGATGGCCTTGATGCCAAAATCTAGCAAATTGGGTATATCACACAAGGCAATATCCTCGAGCATTTTACAATTAGTCACAAACCCTACAAACCCTAGATTTGAAATGCATTCCTGGGGTTGGTTTGTATTTCCTAATGATAATATAAGGAGGCTTTTGAGGCATCCAGAGGTAAATTGGAGATGTGAGTCTTGCAATTGATCACAACATGGAGAGAAATTCAAGTGCCTAATATATGATGTGAGTCCTACAATTGATCACAACATGGAGAAAAATTCAAGTGCCTAATATATTTGAAGTAGGAAATGAGAGATGGACGGAGTGTGGTTGACCTGACAGTCAGCTTGTGTGAAGCCCATGTGAGCACATCGTTCCACTGTTTGCAAAACATGGACATTGAGAGGAGATATTGCGACTCCGACAAACTTGTAAAGATGCAGGATAACACTTCGCTGTCTGCCATGGCCATCTCAACACTGCTCTCCATTGATTTAATTGAACCTCTGCTTAAATCATCTTTGTTTTGAGGCCCCTCTGCTTAAATCGTCTTTTTTATGAGGCAAGAAAGAAATACCAAAGCCAATCAATGGGATTTGAAATCCTTAATTCAATTGTGCAACTCCAACTAACATCTCCATATTCACAACAACCAAAAGGGGGTTATAAATAAAATTAGGTTTCCATTACCACTTACAATATCAGGTTGAGCTTCACCAGATAGTTTCATATCGAATATTTTTTATGCTCAGTGAATGTTTTGCGACGACGGAGTAGGTCCACAAATACAGTGACAGTCAAGGAAAAAAATATACTATTAAAAAATGAATTTTACAGGTGGCAAACGATGAATCTTGGAACAGTGTCATGAGGTAAAGCCTCACAATAGAACACCTTCGGCGTAATAATAAAGAGAAGAGACATAGAATGTGGGCGATCAACCAGGGCCAAAACCTCTCCAACTTGAGAGGAAAACCCAAACGAATTCTTCTTCTTATAGAGACTTCAATGGATGAATATCAACACCAAGACCCTTGACACAACGAGCTCTCCAAGACCAAGTCACCAAGATTATTACTTTTACCTCTTCTTGAGTCAACGATGGTCAATTGCCTACTTATTTCTTCTTCCTCGGCTACCCTTTAGATCTCGGCTTCTTGAATCAAACCTGCAACTTTTTATCCCTACTTCAGAAACTCTAGCTATAATGCTCGACTCAGATAGATATTAAAAATTCCATGGATCTAGATGGAGGCTTCCTCTATGGTAATGTAACTTGATAATCACCCTGTTAGCACTCCACCGGTTCTTCGAAGGGTGAGAAGGAGACTAGCAAAGTTAGCCACAGACCACTTTGACCTAATAGCTAACCATACTAGTTTGAGAAGGATCTCTCAATGAGATTCATAGCCAATTTCATGAAATATTTTAGGCTAGGTATGCAGATTAGGGTTTGATTTGATTTAATTGTTTGCTGGATGGAAATGGACCTTTAGAGCTAGGCTTGAAACTCTAGTACGATTATAAGTGCAAAATTTGCAGTGGGGATAAAGGAGCAAGGTAGGTAAGCTTAAATGACCTTTTGGGATTTATCGTTGTAGTGTAGGATGAAAAGAGAGATTAGGAACAAGCATGTATTCTTCATGAATCCTGCTTAAAAAACTGGAAAGAAAATGAGTGAAAGCAATAGATATGAAAGGGAAAAATAAAGCATTCAATGGAGTGACTTAAAAAATAAAAAACATAGCCATACAATCTCACCACATGAATCCCTAAATTTAAGCTGCAACTTTTCTCTATATTCACTGTGTTACTTTGTCAAAATGAAATAGACTAGCTCAATGTCCAAGACTCCAACTCTTGAAAATGATTACAAAAGGCCTCATATAGCCACTGAGGTCGAAATACTCCCTCGGGGGTCTAATTTTCCAGCAAGAAAGTCAAATACATGCATCTATATGAAGTCTGCTACACATTAGGGAGGTTACATAACACATTCCTCCTTTATCTAACCATTAAGAGACATATCCTCAAAGGAATAAATGGAGGATAAGACACCTATTCAACTCCATTTTTACCATTTAAATTTAAATTTTTACTTTTACATTCATCCACATTCATCTTTTGACTTTTACAAAAGTCAAACTAGGAATTGTCAAAAATTACACACTGAAAATTTAATTAAAATCTCAAAAAATTGCAAAAAGCATAGTGCCCTTTTGGAGGCCATATTTAGGCACCTTTCTAAAGTAAAAATTGAAATATGAGAGAACGGTAACATAGCCCCATCTTTCTAGTCTCCAGAACATATTTAATTTTTGAAAATTACCCATGGGAAGCCCTTCAAAAACTCATTCTCCCAAGGCTAGTCAAAAAGCATGGCGTGGCCTCAAAAAACAAAGCAGAAAGGTGTTTTTTAGGTGGTTTTTGACCATTTTCACCTTGTAAAAAGTAATGAATTGGGCTTCCAGGTGTCCAAAGTTGATGTAGGAGTCATAAGCTATCCAAACATATAGATTTTTTTCCATTTGGAGCTCTTCAAAAAAAGTGTAGCGTGGCCCACGCTACGCGTGACTATGCCAAAAATTGCCAAATTTCTGGGTTTGTGGAAAAGTAGGACTCAAATATGGAGCTATATCTCACTAACCATGATTTTTTTTGCAAAAATAAGAGAATTTTTTTTTCTTTGTCATGTTAGGAACAAAAACCTCCTCCAGTTTCCCATGATTATTCTCTTATTGTCCAGAATCGTCCCTGAACAAAAGTGACTTAAGCAGGACATTGCACAGTCAGACCAATAAGCTGTGAAGATGTGAATGTATCTATCATTAGGTAATACCTATGTAAAATATGAAGTAGGTTATTTTACTTTGATATCTTAGGAGCAAAAACCTCCTCCAATTTCCCAAAATTAATCTTTTTTTGGCCACAACATGTTCTTCAAAAACATGACTAAACATGACATTTCTAGAAAATGTGCCTTCAAATATTTTTTCAAATTTCCCAAATTTTCTCCAAATTTCCTCAAAATTTCTCCAGAGTTGCTTCATGGATACCTGATATGGTATGCTATGATATCATGGATGCATCAATAAGAAAATCCAACTTATCCTTCTCTTTCTGCTTGATTAGGTTTGTAGTTTTGAATCTTTAGGTCTTGGTTCTTGAACCATTTCTCACCTTGATTAGGTATCTCTGTGACCTATGAAACTATATCAATGGATATAGTGAATTTTACCCCTGAAATGATGACTTGACCTTTCTTGAGGTTGGTGACAAACAATCTGGTCAATTTAGGATGATATTGCACTTTTTGGACCAACTCACAAAATTCAAAACACCCAACATGCTGAAAAAACTTGACTACAAGTGATGATGACAAAGATCCTAAGTATTTGATGGTTCATATATTGACACTTTCTCATCCTTTTTATAATTTTTCTTCTCGTCCTCCATAGTATACTATGATAGCAAACCCTAGGGGAAAAACAGGGGAAGGGAAGAAGGAATGGGATAATGGGGTTAAGAAGTAGGGATGAGTGTAGGAAAAATTTAAGAGGTGAGGAGGGATGTTAGGGACCTTAGGGAAGAAAAGGGAGATTAAAAATATGAGGGAATAGGGCTAGGGAATTTTTATACAGGCCTGTACTCTTCGCTGCACAAAAAACACGAGTAGGGATAGGGTTTGGGGATAGGTCTTAGGGAATGAAATTGAGAGGGGCTTAGGTTTTTAGAGATGTATTTGGGTGTGTAGGAGTTTAGGGTATGGAAGGAGAGGGAGTCTACGGTTTTCAAATTAGAAAAACACAGACTTCAAGAAAAGCGTAGCATAGGAAGAAATTGGCAAGTTTTCCACCATAGGAATGAAGAAACGAGTGAAAGAGGGTGTGGCGTGCTTAAACTTACTTGTTTTACCCTTATGAAAGCTTGTGTTGAGCTTGGAGACCTTCTGAAACTCTTTAGAAGCCTTTTAAAACAAAGTGTAGCACCTCTTCAAAAAGTGCAGCGCTAGAAGGAAAAGCGCAACGTCAGAAGGAAAAGCTCAGAAACTGGAGGTAAAACACGATTTTTGAAAATGTATGGCCCCAAACTTGTGAGGAAATGATAAATGATGGATGAGAGCTCGATGCTAGGAAGTAAAAAGAGTGCAAATGAGTTTAATTTTTTAATTTTTGGCCTTTTTATAAGCATGAAATGACTCTTGTTGAGTGATGATTGGCCCCACATGTCTTTTTAAAGCTTGACTTTCATTCTTTTGAATTTGGTAACCTTTGGAATTTGTAACCTTGAAATTTTTGTGGCTTATTTAGAATATTGAATATTTTTGAAACCTTTAAATGCAACTTTTAAGAACATGAATTACTTATTACATACAGAAACATAAAATTACATTTTTGAAATCAAAATTTATTAAATAAAATTTCTTATTACCACTCCTCCAATTACCGGATTTTATGCTTGAAATGAGAGTTTTGGTGACCTTGAAACCTTAATGACCTAATGGATACACTGAACTGAATGAAATCATGGTGATGATGACCGAAATGATGATGAAAATCTATGAATGATGATACACTCAGCTGAGTGATGACATGGACCAACAATTCAAAATTTTTTGAAGGAGTGGAAAATAGTCCTAGACATACTAGTGAGTGACCAAATTTTTATTTGAAAACCTAATGAAATGAATTTTTTTTTACTTTGAGGACCTAACAAGACATGATAAGAGCCCATTTGATCACTGGTGACAGGCTGAACAGACTGACACTAACACACCCTAAAATTCTCTGTGTTCTGACATTCAAGAATCATTGCAATACATTGGATGCTTTTGCAGCGCCTATACCTTGCGCATGTGAAGAGTATTAACTAAAAAAAACAAAAAAAAAACTCAGTTATGATCTTCCTTCCTTCGCTTGGTTATAAGATTCCTTATGCATGAACTTCACACTTCTTTTTGTCCCTTTTTCCTTGACCAAAATTTTGTCATCAAGTGGACACTGAGCTGCCATATTTATAGTGATCTACCCATCATATAAGCCGACTTATCCTTGTGACAAGGTTGACGTGCTTTTCTAGAGATATCTTTAAGCCGAATTGAAGGAGGTGTTTGAGCTTAGTCTTGGAGGGCCTTTTGACTCTTTCATTGACTCATATAAAAATGTAACATGCCCAAGAAGGGTCCTTCATACATGGCATTGACTCAATTTGACTTTATGACCAATACTAAGGGCTCACAATGGGAGCCATTACTAAAAATAAAATTCCTTGCTCTTGAAACCCATGAGACAAACATTTCACTAACAATTTTTTTATCTTCTTTATATTAAATACATTAAATCACAATTACATATGTCATTATGAAGACTGAACCTAATTACACTTTTCAACACTCCCTCTTAACTAGGGAGGTATTCATAATGGTACTTGATCGTTCTCAATTTGAAGAATTTTCATAATAAGAGTTGGATTGGCAACCCATATGTAGAGCATCATATCAACCAACATTTTCACATAGAAAGGCCTTGACTAACAACTCTATATCTTCACAAGATTAGAGCACAACGTTGGCTATACCAATGATGTATATACACCCTCATCATTATCTCTCTCGGAATATACTCCTCCTAGGTTCTCTGAGTGTGTTCCACCAGAACTATTCTTATCTTGGATTCCCAGTTCTCAAAGAATATCGGTACTCTACGAATACTCTTGTCTTGGATGCCCTAACTCATCCTCAAAGAGAATTATATGCTAGATGTTTACCCAATCCTCCATTCTGTCTTCACAGGTTAAGACAAGAATGACGTGTCTATCTCTCCCTCTCAACTTATGGAGGACATACCCATTTCAGTGAAGGAATGTACCCAAGCTCCCTCTTAAATAGGGACTTGTCCAAGATCCCTCAGGTCTAGGGACTTTCTTTCAGCGGCTCATCAAGTGGAGATAATGGGACAACCAACTTCTTGTAAAACTCCTTCCTTTGATGTCATGAATTTCTTCTTTGTCACAGTGTCTACATCTATTGGGAATTCTTCGTAGGGGACAAACCATCCATCACTTTCATCCATGAGCCATGTCATTAGTTATTTCATTGGAAAGTGATCCATCAATCCATATTTGGTCTTCCTTCATTCCATGCTACCTTCTTCATGCCATGTTTCTTTAAGGATCTTTCATATTACCACATGGTCATCAGTAGTGGAAGACATCCACAACTCTTCCCTTGGCAGCCTTGCATAAGCCCATCCAGATATTATTCAAAAATTAAGGAATGGAAATTAAATTAAAATTACCTTTGTGATGGTATTTATCATGACATCTTCAAGTTTTCATCAGCGTCCTGCATATACATTGACACATCTCCAAAAGGTATATATTGTCAAGGGTCTCTTTCTTTTTTATACTTCACCAAAGTCTTCATATCTTTCATGCATATATCCTAGTCAAATATCTTAGTCCTCAGATGTTGATTGCCTTTTCCATAGTTGCATATTTCTTGATTTCTTTCTTTCTTTCTTCATACATTTCTTCCCAGTAAATTTCAATCAAAGTTACTCCAATTATTTTCAACCATATCATATTTCATATGAGGAAATATTAAGTTGATTTCATCTAGATAATGCGTGACTCATGCCTTCCTGTATCCTTTCAAAGGTGGAGATCCCTTTCTTTTGATCATGATCTTGAGATAGAGCATTTATCCATGTTACTTGCAACCATATGAAATGACTACAATATCGAATAAAATCATACATACCTCATTTTCCTTTAGGTCATCTTAGAATTCCTTTTAACAACTTCCTTGATTGAAAGAATTTCAATCCCTTGATCTACTTCACCTCTTTTGACATCATACCATCATCCCATGAATTCCCACACGATGGAATTCTTGATGAAACCCTTGCTTCATTTGATTGGTGAACCTTCCGATGAGGATTCCAATAGAGGATATTGAGCATCCTTAATCAACAAATGTTCCCCTTTTACTGATGCATGACGAGTCTTGTGCTAGATAAACTTTTCTTCTTTTTCCCACAAGTGGCACTTATGCTTCTAATGAGGGTACCAGGAGCTATATCCTTCCATAGTTCACTGCCATAGATTTATATTGATGCCATGATGCATCCTTATCATTTTCCTTAGTGATTCATGATAGCCATATCTTACAACAAAGAACTTGAAAACATGAACTTGAAAAGAACTAGGTGAGGAAGACTATCTCAATCATAGTAGAGATCTCTTACTTCCTCTTTCTTGGACTTCTTCTTTCCAACTTCCTCCACATCTTTAGTGATATGGGATTCTTCTCTTCCTATTTTTTTTATCTTCCTTCTTGATCTTAGGACAATATCGCTTGTAATTCCCATATTCTTGAAATCCATAACATTGAATCTTAGCCATGTTCCTCTTCTTTTTCTGAGGATCAAACTTTCCAAAATTTCCTTTTCTTTTTGTCATTGTAGCATATTATTGATTTCTCTCACTTGATCTTACATCTGATTTTTACTTTATCCTAGATTCTTCAATCTTGCATAGCGGCAATAGATCCTGAAATATAGTAGCTTATTTCTTCCCATTAATGCTTCAAGAAAAGTTATGCCATTCCTCCGGTAGTGCATTTAGTACTATTGTAGTCATTTACCTATTAGACATGATTTCTCCTAGATCTTGAAGTTGATCCCTGATTTCATATATCCTCACAAAGTATGAGGCTATTCCTTCTTCTTTTGACATCTTCAGCCTGTAGATTTCTTGCCTTAATGAGATAACTTCTCCTGCGGTGCTTACAAAATACAACTCTACCAGTTTGTTGTATATTTATTTTGAAGTTTCGAGTTTTGATACATATAGAATGAGGATATCCTTGATGGATTCTATGAGAATACTTTGAGCCCTCACTTCCCCTTTCATAAAATTTGCAAGTGCTTTAGCATCTTCTTTTTCCGGTCTAGTGATAGATCATTTGATATGATCCATAACCTCATTTTCAATGAGATTCATATTTTTCCTCTTCTTCCATGCAAGATAGTTTGAAGCCCCAACCAATTTGTTGCTTTATTTGCAAAAAGAATTTTTTACATATTCAAATGTGGTCATAAATATAATTACTTGTTAAGATGCTTCTTCCACTTGCTTCTCCCTTGAATTCGATGATGATATAGATAATAGAAAACTTCTCCCTGATGAATATAGTTCTCTTCAAGAATGATACTTGACCCCATAAAGATGGAGATCACTTTAGATCCTTTGATGGTTATGTCTTTGTTGATGATGATCAATGTTGACTTCTTGATGGTGTCTTTCAATGGTAAGAACCTTGCTTCAACGAGAGGGAAATTTCTTTAGAAATTATTATGATGATGAAAACGCCCTTGATCTCACTTCTCTTGGATGAATAGACTTCAATATACCTTGATTTGTAGATATTTTCAACTTTATTAGGGTCTTTGTGGCCTTTAGAGGATCCTAATACTTTTGCAGGTGTAGACTTATTCTTTGATATAGGGTTTTGATACTTCTTTGTAGATATTGACTTCAATATGATATTCTTAGACTTCCTTTGATGTATTTCTTGCATGGAAAATTTTAGGGGCTAATATTCGCAGGTGGGCTAATTTTCCATGATTTTTCCAAAAAAAAGATTCGCCAATTTCCATTTTTTTATAAAAATGATTCGCCCAAAATTTACAATATAAAATTATATTGTGTTAAAATTCGCCAACATTATATATAGAATATATATAATATCATTATAAATTTGAATAATTTTACAAATAAATCAGTAAACATTTTATAGTTTTCATATTAGGGACTAATGAGATTCGCCAATTTTTTAAACTTCAAGATAATTTTCCATCCTTAAAATTTTCCCTGATTTCTTGAGATTTGATCCTTGAGTGTCCCTTGATAAGATGCCATTCCTTGAATTTTGTCACCTTAGCTTTGATACCATGTTGAGAAATATAGGGCTTCAAGATTAGGAGATTTCTCTTCTAGAGATAACTGCTTGTGAATGCTTTTTAATTCTTTGGATTAAGATCTGCTCTTTACTTAGATTATTATTTTGATCTTATTTATTAAATACTTGTCAATGAATAAACAATAAAGAGGCAAGAGACACAAAATGTAGGCAATCAACCAGGGCCAAAACCTCTCCAACTTGAGAGGAAAACCCAAAAGAATTATTCTTCTTATAGAGAATTCAATTGACAAACCAAGACCAAGATCCTTGACACAACAGACTCTCCCAGAACAAGTCACCAAGATTATTATTTTTACCTCTTCTGGAGTCAACGATGGTCAACTACACGCTTCTTCCTTCTTCCTCAATTACCCTTCAAATCTCGGCTTCCCTTCTCGGATGCTTGAATCATACCTGCAAATTTTCAGCCCTACTTCAGGAACCCTAGTTGTAGTGCTTGACCCGGTTAGATATTCTAAATTCCTTCAATCTAGATGGAGTCTTATTATATGGTAATATGACTTGAGAGTCAACCAAATATTCTCTGTGTTCTGACCTTCAAGAATTACTGCAATACCTTGACTCCTTTTGAAACACCTATACCACGCACATGTGAAGAGTATTGACACAAAACATATCAGAAATAAACTCAGTTATGATCTTCCTTCCTTCGCTTGGTTATAGGCTTCCTTCTGCATTAACTTCACACTTCTTTCTGTCCCTTTTTCCTTGACCAAGATTTTGTCATCAATTGGAGGTCGAGCTACCCTATTTATAATGATCTTCCTGTTAGCATAAGAAGTCACTCCATCTGCTTAAGGAGTAAGCCTTACACATCATAGTTCATTTCAAATTTTAAAGGGGTTGTTTGGGTGGTGGGATGGCTTTCTAAAATATTTTGAAATGATTTAATGTTCTTTAAGACTTTCATGCATTTGGAAAGCTGTGGAAAGTATAAATTGTGTGGGTAAAAGGTAGTATAGGAAGCAGAGTATACAAGTGGAAGAAGATGAATAGCTGGTGCCTATTTTAGGAAATATTCCTATCCTAAATCAATCACACAACTATGATGATGGTTCTTTACACAAACTATGTTTATGCAAAGTAAAAGAACATTCAGAAAATAGATTACATGTATAAAATATTCCACAAATACGTTATGAAATATCCACTAACATGTTCTATTACACACATATAACTTGCAGAAAACTGAAAGTAGATAATTTGATATTGAATCCTTTAACAACTTATCACTCACACCTTACTAGTTGTTTCAATTCATATTTTAGAATAAATTAACAAATAAAAGAGACAAACCACACATTAGATGTTCCTTGAGTCACAAAATCCTCCAACATGAAGCAAAAAGGTTTCTTATTATATTTAGTCTTCAAGTAGACCAACATCCAACTTGGAAATAGTATTTACAAATACTATATATAGCAAGAGAGGAACCAACTCCATCTCTTATAAAAATAAGGAAACTTTAATTCTAACATAACATAGGTGTCAAAAGAAATTACAGCCTTATCTCACCGAAATATAACAGAAAGGACAGATGGAGGAAGAAGAAGAGAAGATTTCTGGGCTAGAATGCTGAGTGTGCTATCATGCGGCCCCTTTTTCTGCTGAATGATCTCCTTGTGTCTTGGGTATTTAATAAACACGTAGCTTCATTTAATAAGCCCTCCAACAACCTCATAACCACCTCTCACCACCACTTGTATTATACATTTGGTTATGGGTTCTTATCCATCCTTAACTGGCTCCGAAAAACTTGCTGACATGTATCAAAATTCATTTAAAATATGTGCTGTCAGAAATTCCGGTAAAAACATGTAACTACGCAAAATCTGGAATGCTAACGGAAATTCCTGTAGCACTCTATTTCCTTTTCAAAATATATAGAAAATGCTGAAAATTCTGTGCTGACTTATATTCTATGATACCTAGGTTGCTGTTCAAAATTGCGACTGATAAGAAAAAAGGAATTAGTACCAAACACATTTTTTACCTTTCCTCTATGTGTGCTGCAGCTTCAACCAATTTATCTAAGTTAGTTTTGCTGTGAACAACTGATGTTCTGGATCTGGTTGCTCTTGTAGTTTCCTCCTTAATAGGGTCTTTGTCCTCCTTAGAAATCTTTTATGTTTTTCTTCTTTTTGAGGGCTCTGAGTGCTATTCAGAAGGGGTTGTACTTGGTTTTCTTAAAGGATTTTTATGTTTTTTAACCTTCAGGTTTACCTTCAATGTCAATAACCTCTGTCACTAGGATTAGATTATGTAGAGCCTTGGAATTAAGCCTAAACTGATTGTTGTCTCTTGTATGCCTCTTTCTAGTGCTAGCAATAGGTTTATTTTATTCTTTCTTATTCTTGCTGCCGATTTCATATCCAATATCCTTGAGGATTTCTTCATCTGATAGTGTAGGTTGATACTCTTTCTGCAATTTTTTCTGAACATGTGCTTCCAGAATTTCTAGTAGCACCCGCGATTTTGATTTATCTGCTGTTGCAAACCTTCCTCTTCTAGCTCTAGTGTAGACATTAGGAAATAGAGGAACAGGGGGTACTATTTTCATGGAATTGGGTTTGCTTGCTGAGGAGCTTTCTCCTTTTTCCACCTTTCTTTCACCTTTGACTGCAGAAACCTTCTCTTTTTTGCTTTTGGCCTTCTTATGAATGTTTTATTTTTGGGCCTTTCTCTTTGTTCTTATCTTTTCACACTGAGCATTTGGTTGTGGAACTGGAGGTGTAGGTGCAGGTTGGCATTCCCTATAGAATAAAAAGTGGTCGCAAGTCTGATTTCTCTTTTCCAACTCTTCTTCAACTAGAACTTTGAACAAATATTTATGGTACAAGCTATACTCAGAAACATCATTGTGATTCTGAACCCTTGCTGACATCTTGGTCAGGATTTTCAACAAGAAAAATGGCAGATTCAATGTCTTCATCCTTGCAATATGAAAAAGAAACCTCATGTGATAGAGGAAAACCATTGTATACCTCCTTTCACATGTGAGGTATATATTGATAAGCTTGATAGCTTCTGCCCAATCATTCTTAAGGTAACTTCTTGGAATGCCCTTTTCCTAATTTGGATCTCTGTGAGCATATTTGAGGAAGCTATCGAGATCACCTCATGTAATAACTTGTCCTTTGAACCATATTTCTCCTTCCTGAGGAAGGTTAAAGGCTTCAGCAATGGAGTCTTGAGAAACCTGCAAAGTGAGGCCATAAATTGTAGCTTCCTGTCCATTAAAATAGTTAGCAAACTCTAGGGATACTCCTGAGTGAGAGCTCCCCAACCTCGTACAAAGAGGATACCACCCTAAGTGCATAAACATACTTCTTACCCTCGAATTGGCATCAACCAAATCTACACCTTGTGGCTCTATTCGATTTATCTTACCACCTGTTTTAGCCACCTTGAGAAAAATAAATGTCTATGTCTCCTACAACTGATAGGTGGTAGAGTAGGAAGAGTTTTACCTTGCAGGTGTGGCCTGTATTCACCTTTGGAATCTTGTCTGAAATCTAGACTCCTTCTTGAACTATGACTCTCAACAAATTTGAATCCCAACAACTAAAAATTCTAATGACATTCTCCTGATTTTTAGGTGGTTTTAAAACTAAAACTTGGTCCATCACCCCATGCAAATCATCCTCCATCATTGAAAATATTCCTCACGATGATGTGCACCATGTGACACACCATCAACACCTTTAGTTGGCTGCATATTCTGTATGAGAGCTTTAAATGGCTTATGGCAAGTGTGTTTATGACTTACAGTCACATCTGCAGTCTTTGTTGTTGACTAGCCAGAATTTTCGACAACACTGCTATGGAGCCAGCTAAATGGTTATTGCGTGTAATGTGATAACCGATATCCTTGATTTAGAAAAACACGTACCTAAATACATGGATGACTAACTTGGCCTTGACAGACATAATAGGTAACTATTCAGTCCATAACTGCGGATGAAAAATGTGGCTCAATGTATATAACGACTTGAATTTAGCTAACTGACTGTAATACAACACCTATCATTAGATCTAAAAATATTTAAAAAATATTTGAGGCATATTTACAATCTGACACATGGTATAACTAAAGCGGATGCACTTTTTCGTTTTATTTTAAAAAACATAGTATGATTCCAGAAATTCCTGTAGCATCGGAATAAAAATAAAAAAGATAGAAACATGAAAATAAAAAACTGTCCGAAAGGGCTAAAAATGGCGCTTCCAGAAATTCCGGTAGTGACCATTTTTTTTTTTAAATTTTAATTTTGAATTTTTTTGAACTTTAATTCTAAAAAATAATAATTTGGAATTGACTCACGACTTAGCAAAGAACTGTGCTAATAGTGGCTCACAGGGGATAGAGCTCTCCCTGCGAGGCTCTAAGAATATTTTGTAGTTTCAGTGCCTTGTCATTGTGCTATGGAGTCTTATTATGAAACACACGAGTATTTATAGTGGAATTAGGCTACCAACAACCTTAGTAAAATAATTTTTTGAGAAAGTGTAGATTGAATGGGCCTCCAAATAGTTCTGCTCCATCAAGGTGTTGCAACTTGAAAATGTTGTTTTGAAAAATGTTTGAGATTCTGAAAGGACCAAGCCATAAAACATCAATTTTGGCATGCTTACCTGGATCTTGATGTTGTGAATCCCACTTCAACACTAGATCTCCAATCTAAAAATATTCTTTTTTAGTACCATTATCAAAAACTTTCTTTACAACTTGCCGATATTTTCTCACCAAATCATATTGCTGTTCTCGCATTTGTTGCACTTCTATGATTTGATAAACTCTCCTGGTCATGTCATCTGGCTCAGATTCATGATATTGCATAAATTTAGCTACAGGAATGGCCAATTGAACTGGAAAAAAAACATCAGTTCCATAAACCACTTGAAAATGTGATGCATTAATAGATTTTTTGATTGTCACCCTATCTGCCCATAAAGAAAACTTCAGCTTTGAATCCCAGGCTTTCTTGTTTTGCTCCAAAAATTTGGTGATGATTCTTACCAAAATTTTGTTTGTTGATTTAGCTAAACTATTCCCTTGGGGATAGTAATCTGTAGAGTGAGTGAGATGAATGCCATAATATTCACAAAAATTTACCAATGGAGTGGCTTTAAAAGAAGCTACATTATTTGCTATTAACCCTTACGTACATCCAAATCTGGTTATGATTCCCTCCAGAAAATTAATGATAACTTTATGAGTAGCATTCCTAGTAGATATTGCTTCAATCCATTTGGTGAATTAATCAATTGCAACACGAATCCGACGATGCTGTCCAATTGAAGGTGGATGAATTTATCAAATGAGATCTAAGCCCCATTGCTAAAAAGGTGTAGAAACAACTATGGGCTTGAGAGGCAAAGACTTCAAATGTTTCTTACCGGTGAAAATTTGACATTTTTTACATGCTCTCACCTCATCACATACATCCAAAAATAAGTTGGGCCAAAAATATCTAGCTCTCAATATTTTGTATGCTGTAGTTCTCCAATAGCGATGTCCTCTAGACACACTACTATGCATATTAAAGTAAACTTTCCTAGACTCATCTGGGTCAATGCATCTCAACAAAAATCCTGTAGTATCTTTCCAATATAACTAATTATCTTTAATGCATAATTTAATAGTTTCAACTTCAAATATCTTACTCTTTTTTTATCATAATTTGGAGGAGGTTTAAAATGCCGCAGAAAATAGATGATGTCTTTGTAACAGCTGCATTCAGAAATATTTATATCCACTGCTATGCTATCTATAGGTTCATAAATATGCCCTTCAAAGATGTCATCCATGAAATTCAAGCCCAAAACTTACAATTTTCTTCAGCTAGTAGTTTTGCTAATCCTTGACCTTTGATTAGTTTAGTAGGTTTGATCTCTAAATCAAACTCAAGAACTTTAGTCACCCACTTGCTTCTTTTTCCATCAATATCAGGCTGAACTAATATCTCCTTAATAACAGATGAAGGTACATAAGAAATAACTTGAGCATGCAGAATATAAAATCTAAAATCTTTCAAAGCTTTCACTAATGCATAGGCATGCTTTTCCAACATTTCATACTTCAATTCTGCATCTCTAAGTGCTCTGCTAAAAAATGCTATGGGAGCTTCCTTATTTTATGAATATTTTTGTAACAAAACAACAACAATAATATCTTGGGAGGCAAATGGGAATATCAAGAAAGGCTTTGATTATTCAGGGCTTACCAACTGAGGTGCTTCAATGATGAATTTTTTGATCAGTTCAAATGAATTTCTAGATTCAACGGTTCACTTGAATTCTTTGTCTTTCTTCAACATGCAAGTAATATGCTTCACCACGTCAACAAAATTTGGAATGAACCTTCTTAAGAAATTTAGCTTACCAAGGAAACATTGAAACTTTTTCTTGGATCTTGGAAGTGTTAAATCTTCAATTGCAATTACTCTCGTAGGATCAATTTTCACTCCATCTTTAGAAACTACGTGACCCAACATCTTACCTTCTTTAAAAGAAAAATGAGACTTCTTTGGATTCAATTATATACCATATTTTCTACATTTAAAAAATACTTGTCTCAAGTGCTGAAGGTGTTCTTGATATGAAGTTGAATAAATAGTAATATCATCTAAATAGATGACCAAGAATTTTTCCTTTTCTCCAAGGAATGCAAAGCCCATAGCACGCTGAAAAGTAGCTCCGACATTCATAAGCCCAATGGCATCTTTGCATACATGAATGTTCCCCAAGGAGTAGTGAAAGCTGTCTTCTCTCAGTCTTCCGGCCAAATTGAAACTTGATTGTACCTGGAGAAACCATCTATCAAAGAAATTTTGTCTGAACCAGTTACCTTTTGAAGAATATGCTCCATCTTTGGAAAAGGATAGTTATCTTTCTTGGAGCACTTGTTAAGATTTTTGAAATCTACACATAGTCTGACTTCACCACTCTTCTTCCTTACTGGAACTAGATTAACAACCCAATCTGAGTATCTCAATGGAATGATGATTTTGGCCTCCAAAAGTTTGTTAACTTCCTTCTCCATTACTGGTAACAATAGTGAATTGATTTGCCTTAATTTATGTCTGAATGGTTTAGTACCATATTTCAATGGTATCTTATGCTCAATGATAGCTGTATCATATGTCTTAAGATCTTCATATTTCCATGAAAAAGCATCAACAAATTCACAAAACATATTGTGGTATTTAGCCTTTATTTCTTCTGATAAAACTTTTGACAACTTCACATACCTTGGTTCTTTTTCTGTGCCCAAATTGAAATCATCCAATTCTGTTTCTGTTTCAGCCAATAGTGGTTTGATTGAAACATCCTTACTATCAAACAACTTCTCAAGTGGGATTAACCCCTTAGGAATGTGATTGGTAGGCAACTGAATGATAGGGTGATCAACAATATGTTTTGTAGATTTTTATCTCTTGCAGATCAACATCATCCTTCATGAAAAATTCATCTTGATCAATGTTTAGGACAACAAACTCTTCAACAACTTCAAAAAATCTTCTAATCTCCTAATCATCTTCAAAAAATTTCCAATGCTTGACATTATCAGGAATTCTAGGTTTGAACCTAACTTCCACTTCATATTTCAGCTTCATAAGTATTGGAACCTTGAATGAGCTTGCTGAAATAGAAAGTGAGTCAGCCAAAATATTACTTTCTCTTGGAACAAAAGAAATGTTAAAATCCAGGAATGAGTCTTCTACAATTCTCCATACTACATTTTGGTAATCTCTGAGTTTGGGATGCTTAGTTTGATAAAAAATTCTGATTTGCTGAATGATAAGTTCAACATCTACAAAAATAAAAATTTCTGAAATATTCATGTCCTTTGATTTTTTTAAACCAATTAGTAGAGCTTCATACTCAGCCATATTTTTAGTTTCTTCAAATTCGAGTTTGAAAGAAAAAGTGGAACTTTATTCAAAGGGGAAATACGAACTATTCCTGCACCAGTTACTTCTTTGGAACATGAACCATCAAAGTACATTTTCCATAACTGAGAACCTTCAGGACTGATATGTTTTTCATTTGGCTTCAATATCTAAAAAATTTCTGTAGATAGGACATCGTTATCCATGTGTAAAATGCTTGAACCAACATCAGTTGTTCTGGCATAAATTGGATGATTAGTGGGGTCTTTGCTGTCACTAATGATATATGCTAGCCGAGCTTCTCGAGCTTCTCTATAAAGTATTATTTGTTCTCCTCCAAAAATAGGGACAATAGCATAAGTGAGATCCATTTGCAATGTTCCCCCCAACCTTCTAATCATGACCTAGAAAGTAACATGCGAAACCTAGGAGGGATGTCAGCTACAACAATATCCATCACAATTCCTCTCATGGGTAACTGAAAAGGCTTAATGCAAAGTGTTTGATGACACCAAGGCATTGAAATTTCTGGGAATCAACGGAGTAGAGATCTTGGTACTCTCTAGTTACCTCAAGACCTAGTTCATCCATGACTACCTTAGGCATTAAATTATGTGAGGCTCCAGAGTCCATTAGGCAATTATGCAAGATATTTTCTTGAATATTCAGAGATAGATAAAAGGAGGGGTAGATTCATCTTTTTATTCTACTAATGGACCTAAAATAGCCGTGGGCTTGTCATCTTGAAGGTTAACAAAATCAGAAGCTACTTTGGTAGGTGGAGGCTCAAGAGCTTTCATAAATATCTTTTTGAAATCATCATTTTCATGATCTCTACAAGAGGAACACGAATCTTTATCTTTTGTATTTCATTCTCAAAATTGAGAACAAGGGGCAGTTTGTGAGAAATTTTTACCTCAAGTGAAGGAGTATTAACTGCTACCGAAATTTCCAATAATTTCTGTTTTTCAACTTGTTTTTCTGTTGGAATTTTTTTTGCGTCCTTTTTTTTCTTGGGCTGTGCAACAGGTTTTGGATTATCATCAGTATTTTTTGATCTGATATTATATTGGCTTTGATGATCATCTGAAATCATGGAATGATCAGAAACAAATTCAGTATTTTGAGTATATGACATGAAATCTTCATACTCTACTTGTGTAAGATGAATCAACCCTTCTTTGTCTCTCAGAAAATTTATATCAATAGCCTTCTCTAACCTTTCAATGTCCTCTTCATCTTGAAATATAACATTCTTCAAAGGAGGATGAAATTTTTGATCATCAATCTCTCTCCTCTCTCGCTGCAAAATTTGAGGAACATTAGGTCTTCTAAATTGTTGCCTATTAGGTAGATAAAATGAAACATTTCTAGTAGTACTTGGTCTTGCTTCCATCTTGAGCTTGGACATCTCAGTAGTCAATGACTTGACCATCTTGGTCAACTCATCTAACTTAGGATCTATGTCTGAAGTTCCTGAAGTATAAATTTCAGCCTTTTTCTTTCTTTTTTCTCTATAAATCCCTCCTCTAATTCTATTAGCTACTAACACATTAGATTCTACCTCCAGTGCATTTTCCTGCATTTGTGTTAGTGTTGTAGATATTCTTTCTCTCAATAATAAACAAAAATCAGGATCAAAGGCACAATTATAAGTGATTTTGGCTGAAGCTTCGGTAGGCTTGATTTCAGTAGGTATTTTTCTATACATCTTATTGAATCTCTTGGAAATATCAGAAACTGATTCTCATTCTTTTATTTTTATTGCACCAAATTCAGTAATATATTACAAAAAAATATTTCTTATCACCGCATTTCCTTAAAAATGTATCATATAGGGTTTCAATTCCAGTGATGCTACTAGCTTTCAAAGATCTGAACCATTTTATACATCACCCTCAAGGCTCTGAACAAAAACTCTCATCCAGGAAACTTCATGCTCAATATTCATATTGTTAGCATAAGCATAAAAATCAGCAAGGTGTTCTTCAGCTGTTACTTCTCCCTCACCATTAAACTTAGGAATGTACTTGAGATAATTTCCTACAAGTAATGCATTCATAGGCTGAGGCAAAACCAAAGGGGTATACCTTGCAGCAACAATTGCATCCATTCAGTTAGGGGGTGGGTTTGGACCTGCTGTTGAGCCTCAAGATTGTGCTTTCTTTCATTCTACTTTACCTCATTTTCCTTTGTCCATTGCTATTCCAGACCCAATTGATCAATGAATTTAGTTAAAATTACTTTTAGAATGATTAACATGACTGACTTGCTAAGTTTTATGATTTTTGTCATTGTAATGCATTTTGACCGGAACTAGCTGCAGAATGCAGACATTCCGTAGCTAACCGGCGATTCTGCAGCTGTCTTCACGTTTGGGTATGTCCCAGGTGGCCTCTCAAGAAAAACCACATATGGGTATATTCCATGTCATGTCTACATTGTTCGTTTCTCACCATGAAGGAAGAAACGAATTCTGGATATGGTTTTGGTACGTGGGAACACATTTAAGAAGGCAGACTTCTAATAGGACTGTCTTAGTCCAGATGTCCTTTTCCTTTTTACGCAGCCACTTCAAGAGTCCTAATGTGATTTCGATAAGGAAAGACAATGATCCTGGAATTGTTGCAAGTCTTGTTATATACATTTTTTATATAAACACTTGGGAAACCGAGAGCTAGGCTAGATTTTGTTCTAGATTTTGCTTAGATTTTGTGCTACATTTCTGAAGACGCAGATTGCTCTGTTCAAGTTATTTCTCTTTTAATGAAGCAGACAATGTTGTTTTGAAAGCGTTGATTTGATTTGGAGTTAGACTCCGTCTGGTGGTAGAGGGCCCCTGCCCCCTGTACGAATTTATTTGCGTAATTTAGATAAGTATTCTAGCTGCCTTTACATTTTTTTAAAGTTGAATTCGTAGTTGTTTTCATTAGCTACTATAGTTATACTCGTTCTAAAAACTCTTCCAAAAGAAGAAGCTCTTCCAAAAGATTATGATAATGAATGGGAAATGGCTATAGTATTGTAGGATTTAATTGTAATCTCTTTTGTTCACCATCACAGTTATACTTATGCTAAGCACTCTTCCAAAAGAAGAAACTCTTCCAAAAAATCCTTATAATGTCTTAAGCATGATTGTGATCTTGAACGTTTCAGTTGTGTTTTCACTAAGTATCATAGCTGTTCTTGCTCTTAAAATTCTTTTCCAAAATATCATAATGATGGGTAGGAGATAGCTATGATATCTTAGTTTTTCATTGCTTTCATTCTTTATGTTTGCATTCGCACTGAATTGTACAGTTAGGATTGTTCTAAGAAACTCTTCCAAAATACCAATCATGATGGACAAACAGACTGTATAATTCCATAGAATAATGCATGGTAGCCTAGTTAGGATACTCCGGAGTTTAATTGCACTTAACTCATGCTCAGTCATTTTGTTTTAAGTTTGATAATGACTTGTTAGTTCAACATTGTTTTATATTAGTGACATATTAGGTTCAGTTTTAGCTTAACTCATTGCATTTGCACTCCACATTCAGTTGTCATCCACTGCACATTAGATTACTTCAGTTGTGAAACTTAACAAAACAACCTTCATTATTTACAAACCTCTTCTTGTTCTAAAATCTACAATGATTCATAACCATATGAACAGAAGACAATATCATTTTAAGGCCTGAAGTAGTTCTGCAACTTCCTTATCATCTCACAAACAAACATTTCCTCAAAAGACTATTTTAAAAATCTATAACCTTTGAGTGAAGTGTAGTGTTATCAAACTAAGTTGCAGAATAGAGTTAGAAACTAGACTTAGAGTAGAAGATCTTATGATGATATCAATGTTTTACTCCAAATATGCTTCAACAAATCTCTAATCAAGGATAAAATGTTGCATCATTATAAGTTAGTTGTTTAACTTTTTAGTTAGGAGGATTTGCATAATTAGTTGACCATGTCTCAAGCTCTCTCTCAAAATACCTTTGATGAAAGAATTTGACAAGTTGAATTTATGTTTTGAATCATTTTCTCAAAAGTCATTATCAAGCTTTGTTTCTGCTTAGTCATAGTTTAGATTTGATTCTGTTTTTAGTATTGCATTTGCATTTACCATTTGTCATCAACCAATTAGGCTTCACTATGTTTTTAATCATTAGTTTCCTTTCACTAGTTTTCTAATCATTTTCCTTGTGAACATAAAACTACCAAAAGACCAAAAACATCATAAATCATCACAAAAGACCGAAAACATCATAAAAAACTACACACGACGCATTAAGAAACAAACACCTAGTTACATACAGTACACTTCACTTCAGCAGTTTACCAACCCTGGTTGACAATTAAATGAGCTCAATTTAGGAGACTAGATTGAGACCAAACACCTGCCATGGTGTGAGTTGTTGGGATTTGTGGAATAAAAATAGGTGGATTATGAACAAAATATGATGAAGCACCAACTTGTGATGTAGGTACTATTTGTTGATTGGAAAGCAAGGGAGGTACAATATTTTCTACAAAATCAGAGGATAAAGTTTGTAGGAATTATTTAGGGGCAGCCTTTGTGAAAACAATAGTAGAGACAACAAACTTTCGTTTAATCTTTTCCTTGATTATATTTTCAGGGTCAGAAACTGATATTTTCAAAGGGGAATATGGGTTACCCTGGTTCTAGTCCCTCTAGGAGCCAGAACTTCAACAATGGAGTTGCCAGGTGTAAAGCAGTCTAAAAAGACGACTGGAACTGTACACCTCAGAACCATACTTATAACTTTGTCATTCACCCAGGGATAAAATTCAATTCACCTCCCCAACAACGTCGCCAAATATGTTAGTGTAAAAAGTTACTCCTTGAATGCTTAAGGAGTAAGCCTTACACATCATAGCTCATTTCAAATTTTAAAGGGTTGTTTGAGTGGTGGGATGGCTTTCTTAAAGATTTTGAAATGATTTAATGTTCTTTAAGACTTTCATGCATTTGGCAAGCTGTCGAAAGTATAAATTGTGTGAGTAAAAGGTATTATAGGGAGCAGAGTATACAAGTGGAAGAAGATGAATAAATGGTACCTATTTCAGGAAATATTCCTATCCTAAATCAATCACACAGCTATGATGACGGTTATTTACACAAAATCTATTTATGCAAAGTAAAACAACATTCATAAATAGATTGCATGTATAAATTATTCCACAAATCCTTAATGAAATATTTACTGACATGTTTTATTACACACATAACTTGCAAAATTCTGAAAGCAGATAATTTACTGTTAAATCCTTTAACAACTTATTACTTACACCTTACTAGTTGTTGCAATTCATTTTTTAGAAGAAATTAACACAGAAAGGAGACACACCACACATTAGATGTTCCTTGATTCACAAAATCCTCTAGCATGAAGCACAAATGTTTCTTATTATATTGAGTCTTCAGGTAGACAAACATCCAACTTGGAAATAGTATTTACAAGTACTATATATAGCAAGAGATGAACCAAATCCATCTCTTCTAAAAAAAAGGAAACATTAATTATAACATAACATAGGTTTCAAAAGACATTACAACCTTATCTCATCGAAATCTAACAGAAAGGATAGATGGAGAAAGAAGAAGAGAATAATTCTGGGCTGGAATGCTGAGTCTGCTGTCATGCTGCTCCATTTTCTGTTGAATTATCTCCTTGTGTCTTGGGTCTTTAATAACCTTGTAGCTCCATTTAATAAGACCTCCAACAACCTCATAACCACCTCTCATCATAACTTGTATTATACATTTGGTTATGTTTTTTTTTTCCATCCTTAACTGGCTCAGAAAAAATCGCTGACATGTGTCAAAATTTAGTTAAAACATTTGTTGCGAGAAATTCCGGTAAAAACCTGTAACTGTGGAAAATATGGAATGCTACAGGAAATTTCGGTAGTGCCCCGTTTCCTTTTCAAAATACATAGAAAATGCTGAAAATTCTGTGCTGACTTGTATTCTATGACACCTAGCCTGCTGTTCAAAATTGTGACTGATAATAAAAAAGGAATTAGTACCAAAAACCTTTTCACCTTTCCTGTATGTGTGCTGTAGCTTTAGCCAATTTATCTAAGTTAGTTTTGCTGTCAACAACTGATGTTTTGGATCTAGTTGCTCTTGTAGTTGCCTCCTTGATAGGGTCTTTGTCCTCCTTATAAATATTTTGTGCTTTTCTTCTTTTTCAGGGCTCTGAGTCATGTTTTGAAGGGGTTGTGTTCTTGCTTTTCTTCATGGATTTTTCTGTTTTTGAACCTTCAGGTTTACTTTCAATGTCAATAAACTCTATCATTAGGCTTGGATTATTTAGAGCCTTGGACTTAAGCCTAAAATTATTTTTGTCTCTTGTATCCCTCTTTCTGGTGCTATAAAGAGGTTTAGCTTCTTCTTTCTTCTTCTTGCTGCCGATTTCATATCCAACATCCTCGAGGGGTTCTTCATCTGATGGTGTAGGTTGATACTCTTTTTGCAACTTTTTTCTGAACATGTGCTTTCAGAATTTCTGGTAGCACCTGCGCTCTTGATTTATCTGCTATTGCAGACCTTCCTCTTCTGGCTCTAGTGTAGACATTAGGAAATAGAGGAACAAGGGGTACTATTTTCATGGAATTGGGTTTTCTTGCTGAGGAGCTCTCTCCTTTTTCCACCTTTCTTTCAGCTTTGACTGCAGAAACCTTCTCTTTTTTGGTTTTGGCCTTATTATGAATGTTTTATTTTTGGGCCTTTCTCTTCGTTGTTCTCTTTGTAGGATGAGGATTTAGTTGTGGAACTGGAGGTGTAGATGCAGGTTGGAACTGGAAGTGTTCCCAAGTCTGGTTTCTCTTTCCCAACTCTTCTTCAGTTAGAACTTTGATAAAATCTTAATGGTACAAGCTATACTCAGAAAAATCAGTGTGAGTCTGAACCCTTGCTGACATCTTGGTCAGGATTTTCAACAAGAAAAATGACAGATTCAATGTCTTCATCCCTGGAATATGAAAAATAAACCTCATGTGATAGAGGAATACCACTGTATATACCTCCTTTCACATGTGAGGTATATCTCGATAAGCTTGATAGCTTCTGCCCAGTCATTCTTAAGGTAGCTGCTTGGAATGCCCTTTTCCCAATTTCGATCTCTGTGAGCATATTTGAGGAAGCTGTTGACATCACCTCCTGTAATAACTTGTCCTTTGAACCACCTTTCTCCTTCCTGAAAAAGGTTAAAGGCTTCAACAATGGAGTCTTCAGAAACTTGCAAAGTGAGGCCATAAACTGTAGCTTCTTGTCCATTAAAAGATTTAGAAAACTGTAGGGATACTCCTGAGTAAGAGCTCCTTAAACTGGTACAAAGAGAATACCAACCTGAGTGCATAAACAAAATTCTTACCCTCGAATTTTCATCAACCAAATCTTCACGTTGTGGCTCTATTCGATTTATCTTACCACCTGTTTTAGCCATATTGAGAAAAATAAATGCCTATGTCTCCTACATCTGATAGGTGGAAGAGTAGGAAGAGTTTTACCTTACAGGTGTGGCTTGTATTCACCTCTGGAATCTTGTCTGAAATCCAGACTCCTTCTTGAACTATGACTCTCAACAAATTTGAATCTCAGAAACTAAAACTTCTAATCACATTCTCCTGATTTTTAGGTGGTTTTAAAAATAAAACTTGGTCCATCACCCCATGCAAATCATCCTCCATCATTGAAAATATTCCTCACCATGATGTGCACCATGTGACACACCATCACCATATTCAATTGGCTGCGTTTTCCGCATGAGAGATCCAGATGTCTTATGGCAAGTGTGTTTATGACTTACAGTCATCTCTGTAGTCTTTGCTGTTGATTGGCCGAAATTTACGGCAGCATTGTTGTGCATCCAACCAAACGGTTATGGCGTGTAATGTGATAACCACGATCTTTGTGATTCATAAAAACACGTACCTAATAATCTTTTGTATTTTCAGTGCCTTTTTGTTGGGGTATGGAGTCTTATTATGAAACAAACCAGTATTTATAGTGGACTTAGGCTACGAACAACCTTAGTAAAATAAATTTTTGAGAAAGTGCGGATTGAATGGGCCTCCAAACAGTTCTTCTCCATCAAGATGTTGCAACTCAAAAATGTTGTTCTGCAAAATGTTTGAGGTTCTGAAAGGACCAAGCCATAAAACATCAATTTTGGCATGCTTACCTGGATCTTGATGTTGTGATTCCCACTTCAACACTAGATCTCCAATTTGAAAATATTCTTTTTTAGTTCATTTATCAAAAAATTTCTTTACAACTTGCTGATATTTTCTCACCAAATCATACTGTTGTTCTCGCTTTTTCTGCACTTCTATGATTTGATAAACTCTCCTGGTCATGTCATCTGGCTCAGATTCATGATATTGCATAAATTTAGCTATAGGAATGGCCAATTGAACTGGAAAAACAACATCAGTTCCATAAACCACTTGAAAAGGTGATTCATTAATAGATTTTTTGATTGTCACCCGGTCTGCCCATAAAGCAAACTTCAACTTTGAATCCCATGATTTCTTGTTTTTCTCCAAAACTTTGGTGATGATTCTTACCAAAATTTTGTTTGATGATTTAGCTAAACTGTTCCATTGGGGATAGTAATCTGTAGAGTGAGTGAGATGAATGCCATAATATTCACAAAAATTTACCAATGGAGTGGATTTAAAAGAAGCTACATTATCTGCTATTAACCCTTACTTACATCCAAATCTGGTTATGATTCCCTCCAGAAAATTAATGATAACTTTATGAGTGGCATTCCTAGTAGACATTGCTTCAATCCATTTGGTGAAGTAATCAATTGCAACATGAATCCGACGATGCTGTCCACTTGAAGGTGGATGAATTTCTCAAATGATATCTAAGCCCCATTGCTGAAAAGGTGTAGAAACAACTATGGGCTTGAGAGGCAAAGACTTCAAATGTTTCTTACCGGTGAAATTTTTACATTTTTTACATGCTCTCACCTCATCACATACATCCAAAAATAAGTTGGGCCAAAAATAGCCAGCTCTCAATATTTTGTATGCTGTAGTTCTCCAATAGTGATGTCCTCTAGACACACAACTATGCATATTAAAGTAACTTTCTTGGACTCATCTGGGTCAATGCATCTCAACAAAAATCCTGTAGTATCTTTCCAATATAAACAATTATCTTTAATGCATAATTTAATAGTTTTCAGCTTCAAATATCTTACTCTTCTTTTATCATAATTTGGAGGAGGTTTAAAATGCCGCAGAAAATAGATGATGTCTTTGTACCAGTTGCATTCAGAAAGATTTATATCCACTGCTATGCTGTCTATAGGTTCAGAAATCTGCCCTTCAAAGATGTCATCCATGAAATTCAAGCCCAAAACTTTACAATTTTCTTCAGATAGTAGTTTGGCTAACCATTGACCTTTGATTAGTTTAGTAGGTTTGATCTCTAAATCAAACTCAAGAACTTTAGTCACCCACTTTCTTCTTTTTCCATCAATATAAGACTGAACTAATATCTCTTTAACATTAGATGAAGGTACATAAGCAATAAATTGAGCATGCAGAATATAAACTTTAAAATATTTCAAAGCTTTCCCTAATGCATAGGCATGCTTTTCCAACATTTCATACTTCAATTATGCATCTCTAGGTGCTTTGCTGAAAAATGTTATGGGAGTTTCCTTATTTTCTGAATCTTTTTGTAACAAAACAACATAAATAGTATCTTGGGAGGAAAATGAGAAGATCAAGAAAGACTTTGAGTATTCAGGGATTACTAGCTGAGGTGCTTCAATGATGACTTTTTTGATCAGTTCAAATGAATTTTTGGATTCAATAGTACACTTGACTTCTTTGTGTTTCTTCAACATGCAAGTAATACGCTTCACCACTTCAATTTTTTTTGGAATGAACCTTCTTAATAAATTGATCTTACCAAGGAATGATTGAACCTCTTTCTTGGATCTTGGAAGTGTTAAATCTGGAATTGCAATTACTCTCGTAGGATCAATTTTCACTCCATCTTTAGAAACTATGTGACCCAACATCTTACCTTATTTGAGAGAAAAATGAGACTTCTTTGGATTCAATTATATACCATATTTTCTGCATTTAACAAATACTTGTCTCAATTGCTGAAGGTGTTCTTGATCTGAAGTTGAATAAACAGTAATATCAGCTAAATAGATGACCAAGAATTTGTCCTTTTGTCCAATGAATGCAAAGTCTATAGCATGCATAAAAGTAGCTTCGACATTCATAATCCCAAATGGAATCTCTGCATACATGAATGTTCCCCAAGGAGTAGTGAAATCTATCTTCTCTCGTTCTTCAGGCGAAATTGAAACTTGATTGTACGTGGAGAAACCATATAACATAGAAATTATGTGTGAACAAGTTACCTTTTGAAGAATATGCTCCATCTTTGGCAAAGGATAGTTATCTTTCTTGGAGCACTTGTTAAGATTTATGAAATCTACACATAGTCTGACTTCACCACTCTTCTTCCTTACTAGAACTAGATTAGTAACCCAATCTGAGTATCTTAATGGAATGATGATTTTGACATCCAAAAGTTTCTTAACTTCCTTCTCCATTTCTGGTAACAATAGCGGATTGATTTGCCTTAATTTCTGCCTGAATGACTTAGTAACATATTTCAATGGTATCCTATCCTCAATGATAGTTGTATCATATGTCTTAAAATTTTCATATTTCTAGGAAAAAACATTAACAAATTCATACAACAACTTGTGGTATTTAGCCTTTATTTCTTCTAATAAAACTTTTGACAACTTCACATACCTTGGTTCCTTTTCTGTGCCCAAATTGAAATATTCCAATTCTGTTTCTATTTGAGCCAACTATGGTTTGAATGCGACATCATTGTGATCGAAGAGTGTCTCAAGTGGTATTAACCCCTTGGGAATGTGATTGGTAGGCAGCTGGATGATAGGCTGATCAACAATCTTTTTTTGCATATTTTTTGTGTCTTGCAAATCAACATCGTCCTTCATGAAATCTTCATCTTGATCAATGTGTAGGACAAAAAACTATTCAACAGCTTCAATGAATCTTCTAATCTCCTGATCATCTTTAAAAGCTTTCCAATGCTTGACATTATCAGGAATTCTAGGTTTGAACCTAACTTCCACTTCATATTTAAGCTTCATAGGTATTGGAATCTTGAATGAGCTTGCTGAAATAGAAAGTGAGTCAGCCAAAATATTACTTTCTCTTGGAATAAAAGAAATGTTAAAAGCCAGTAATGAGTCTTCTACAATGCTCCATACTACATTATGGTAATCTCTCAGAGTTTGATAAACATTTCTGATTTTCTGAATGATAAGTTCAGCATCTCCAAAAACATAAATTTCTGAAATATTCATGTCCTTTTCTTCTTTTAAACCAATTAGAAGAGCTTAATACTCAACCACATTATTAGTTGCTTCAAATTAGATTTTGAAAGAAAAAGTGGAACTTTCTTTCAAAGGGGAAATGAGAACTATTCTTGCACCGACTCCTTCTTTGGAACATGAACCATCAAAGTACATTTTCCATAACTAAGAACCATCATGACTGATCTGCTTTTCATTAGGCTTCAGTATCTAAAAATTTTCTAAGGATTGGACAACGTTATCCATGTGTAAAATGCTTGAACCAACATAAGTTGTTCTAGCATAAATTGGATGATTAGTGGGGTCTTTTCTGTCACTATTGATATATGATAGCTGATATTCTGTATAAAGTTTTATTTTTTCTCTTCCAAAAACAGGGACAATAGCATAAGTGATATCCATTTGCAATGTTCCTCCCAACCTTCTAATCCATGACCTAGAAAGTAACATGCCAAACCTAGGAGGGATATGAGCTACAACAATATCCATCACCATTCCGCTCATGGGTAACTAAAAAAGGCTTATTGCAATGTCTTTGATGACACCAAGGCATTGAAATTTCTGGGAATCAAAGGAGTAGAGATCTTGGTACTCTCTAGTTACCTCAAGACCTAGTTCATCCATGACTACCTTGAACATTAAATTATCTGAGGCTCCAGAGTCCATTAGGAAATTATGCAAGATCTTTTCATGAATATTCAGAGATAGATAAAAAGGAGGGGTAGAGTCATCTATGTCTTCTACCAATGGACCTAAAATAACAGTGGGCTTGTCATCTTGAAGGTTAAAAAAATCAGAAGCTACTTCAGTAGGTTGAGGTTGAAGAGTTTTCATAAAGGTCTCTTTGAAATCATTAGTTTTCATGAGCTCTACAAGAGGAACACAAATCTTTATCTTTTTTCTTTCATTCTAAAAATTGAAAGCAAGGGGTAGTTTGTGAGCAATTTTTACCTCAAGTGAAGGAGTATTAATTGCTACCGGAATTTCCGGTAATTTCTGTTTTTAAACTTGTTTTTCTGTTGGAATTTTTTCTACGCCCTTTTTTTTCTTTGGTTGTGCAACAGGTTTTGGATTATCATCAATATTTTTTGACCTGAGATTATATCAGCTTTGATGATCATCTGCAATCATGGAATGATCAGGAACCACTTCAGTATTTTGAGTATATGACATGAAATCTTCATACTCTGCTTGTGTAAGATTCATTAGCTCTTCTTTGTCTCTCAAAAAATTTATATCAGCAGCCTTCTCCAACCTTTCAGCTTCCTCTTCATCTTCAAATATAGCATTTTGCAAAGGAGGTTGAAAGTTTTGATTATCAACCTCTCTCCTCTCTCTCTGAAAAATTTGAGAAACATTAGGTCTTCTAAATTGCTGCCTATTAGGCAGGCCTATTAGGAAGATCAAATGAAAAATTTCTAGTAGTAGCTGGTCTTTTTATGAAACCAACTCCAAAAATAGAAGAAAAGAGAGATCAACGCCTTATGAATAAGCCACTTAGAGGGGGAAACCTCCTTTACATTACATAAATGAAAAATTCTTGGATGATACAAATGATAAAACCTCCTTCTATATATAGGAGTCCATGGGGTCACAATATGATACTAGCTGACTTAACAATAATAACGTAAAGGCACAATAATAACAATATTGGGGTTACAGGGGTACAAAAATAACAATAAGGGGGCTACACTCATGACAATAAGGGACTACACTAGTAATATAGGGACCTAACATGCCCCTCTCCTTTAAAAAGAGTGTTGTACTCAACGCTTGAGTAGCTTTGGGTGCTTCTGTATAAAATTCTCATCCTCTAATGTAGAATATTCAGTGGGTAAGTTCTTCCACTTGATGAGATACTCTGAAATTGATCGATTTCGTAGCTGTCGAGTTCTTGTTTCTGTGACTACTTCAGGTTCCAATATGATTTTTCCTTCCTCATCAAGCTCTGGAAATATTGTTTGAACTGGAAGTTTTTCACCTATAACCTTATTTAAGCATGAAACATGGAAAAATGGATGCACTCGCAAATAAGCATGAAGCTCCAATTTGAATGCCATAGTACCAATCTTTCGCAACACCTTGTAAGGACCATAGTACTTTAGCGATAATTTATTATCCTTCTTAGCTTTCTTGAGGGACATTTGTTTGCATGGTTGTAGCCATAAAAATACCCAGTCTCCTACATCAAAAATTCTCTCACTGGGATGTTGATTTTCTTGTTGTTTCATTTGATTTTGTGCCAAATTTAGGTTATCCTTTAAGAGTTGGAGAACTTCTTGTTGATGCTCGATGTGATCTTCCACTGCTTGAACCTTCGAATTTTCTCTTGAAGATGATGTGATGGACGGTGGATGATATCCATAAAGTGCTATAAATGGGGTCATTTTTGCTGCAGTATGGAAGGAAGTGTTATACCACCATTCAGCGAGAGGTAACCACTTGACCCATTGTGTTTTTTTATCAGATACAAAACAACGAAGATATCCTTCCAAAAAATTATTCACTATCTCAGTTTGACCATCAGATTGAGGATTATAAGATGAGCTATGAGCTAGTTGACTACCCAAACAAGAAAATAATTCCGTCCAAAAGTTTCCAGTAAAAATGGGATCTCCATCGCTTACAATAATATTTGGGTTTCCATGTAGCTTTTGAATTGTTTCCATAAATGTAGTAGCAACTGTACTTGCTTTAAATGGATGAGATAATGCACAAAATTGTGCATACTTGGTAAGTCTATCAACTACCACCAGGATGACACTCTTTCCGTCAGACTTAGGTAAACCCATGATAAAATCCATTTAAATCTCCTCCCAACGTTGAATTGGAATGGATAAAGGCTGTAGAAGACCCGAGGTCTTAATTGTCTCAAATTTATTTTGCTGACAAACCAAACATTCTGCCATAAAATTTTGAATATAAGATTTAAGGCCATCCCAAAACAATTATTTTTTCACCCTGTTATAAGTTTTTAAAAATCACGAGTGTCCTCCTAAAGGAGAAGTGTGCAATTCCAACAGAACCTTTTGTTTTAGTTGGGAATTGTTACAAAGATATAAGATATCTTTGTACCGTAAGGAATAATTTTTCCAACTAAATGTATCAAATGTACTAGGATCTTGCTGCAAATTTTGAATGGGTGTCCAACTAAATGTATCAAATGTACTAGGATCTTGCATTTGCAACAACATTTAGCTTCCCTTTTTTGTAGATGATTTCAAAGTCATAACCCAACATCTTTGTGACCCATTTTTGCTGCTCTCCTGAAGATAGTCTTTGTTCCAAAAATTTCTTAAGATTATCATGATCAATGTTTACCTTGAAGTGTCTTCCCATTAAGTAAGGTCGCCATTTCTTTAGTGCATGTAGTATTGCTAACATTTCCTTCTCATAAATAGCTTTTTGTAAATACTTTCCTTTGATTAAGTGACTTTAAAGAGCAATGGGTCTTCCTTCTTGCATTAAAACGACACCAATTCCATTTCCTAAGGCATCACATTCCACAATAAAGGTTTTAGTGAAGTCTTGCGTAGCTAAGACCTGTGCTAGGCACATTTCCTCTTTAATATGTTCAAAGGCCTTAGTTGCTTCAAGAGTCCTTGAAAATGCATCTTCCTTCAAAAATGTTGTTAGAGGTGCTGCCATTCTCCCATAATTCTTAAAAAATTTGCGATAATACCCTGTTAACCTGATAAATCCTCACAACTTCTTTATGGTTGTGGGGACTTTCCTTTCCTTAATGGATTTAATTTTGTTAGGGTTTACTTTAACACCATTGTGAGATATAACATGACCCAGATATTCCACCTCTTGTACTCCAAAGAAACATTTGGATATTTTTGCATATAATTGTTTCTCCTCCAGTAGTTTGAGCACCATGTCAACATGTTGAACTTGATCCTTCCAAGACCTGCTGTAGATTAGTATATTATCAAAAAATACTAGCACAAATTTTCTAAGGAAGGGTTTGAAAGTGGAATTCATCAACCCTTGAAATGTAGAAGGTGCATTGGTAAGGCCAAAAGGCATGACCAAAAATTCATAATGACCCTCATGAGTTCGAAATGTTATTTTTGGAATATCTTCAGTCTTCATTCTAATTTGATGATATCCTGAACGAAAATCCAACTTGGTAAAATAAATTGCTCCATGTAATTCATCCAATAATTCATCAATCAAAGGAATGGGAAATTTATCTTTAATACTGAGCTTATTGAGTTCCCTATGATCCAGACACATGCGCCATGATCCATCCCTCTTGTGCACCAATACTACCGGAGCAGAGAAAGAAATTTGACTAGGTTGAATTATACTGGCCTCAAACATTTCTGCAATACGTTCAATTTCGCTCTTTTGGAAATAAGGATAACTATAAGGCCTGATGTTTGGAGGAACACTTCCTGGAATCAAATGAATAGCATGATCATGATCACGAATAGGTGGGAGTCATTTGGGAGTTTCAAATACCTTGGAATGATTGTCCAATAATTTTTGGAGATCTGGAGAAATAGATAATTTTGATGTTGGAACTTCTAGTGAGCATAATTGTGCAATTACGCCTTGTTATTCTTTCTTCATAAGATTTCTCATGACATTAGAGATTATTATCTTTCCCAAATTCCTTGCAATACCCCATAATTCGACTTCCTTTCCTTCTGAAAAAAATTTCAGGAAAAGTTCTTGAAAATTAAAAGCTACCATCCCCAAATATTGTAACCATTGTACTACTAGTACAATATCAGCACCTCCCATTGGAATGGAAAGCATTGGACTATTCAATACATATTCCCCCATGGTTAGCTTGATATTATGGAATTTTCCAGAGCAATTTATAGTTCCTCCATTTGCAACCATCACTTGACATTCTAGTGTTGCGTATAGGAAACAATTCAATTCCTTGGCTACCTTACAATGAATAAAATTATGGGTACTACCCGAATCAATCAACACTATTACCTTTTTCTTCTTGATATGTACTTTTATCTTGAGAGTTTTAGGAGTAGTAATTCCAGCCAATGCATTACATGATATGGTCAGACTCACTTCTTCTTCTTCTAGGGTTGGTTCATATCTTCTTCTTTTGAAGTTTCGTGTTCATTTTCTTCCTCCTCTTCACAATCTATGTAAAATAATTTCTTCTCAGCACACTTATGACCTTTAGTGTATTTTCTATCACAACTATAGCAAAGCCCTTTTGCTCTTTTTTCTTCCAATTGTTGTGGTGTCAACCTTGTAGGTTGTGGAAGTCCAGGAGTAGCAACACTTCCATATTTATAGATGTGAGTGGTAGGCTTCCTTATGTCCATAATTTTACATTCAATTTTTCTTGCCAACCCGAATGCCTTCTCCAATGAATCAGGTTCCCAAACGTGAACATCATGTTGGATGTTATCCTTTAAAGTCCTTATGAAGACATCAATCCTGTGTTCCTCTGGAATATCAGTTACCCTTATATTCAAATTTTTGAAGTCCTCGATGTGCTTCACCACTGAAACCTTTTGTTTGAGATTTATCAATTGGATAAAAAATGTGTTGCTCTTTTTATCCTCATAATGTGCTATCATTTTCTTCGTAAAAATTGACCAAGTGACAATTTTGTTTACGGGAGAAAAGCCATTGATACCATACAAATGCATTTTGTTCTAAATATAAAGTTGCAATGCGTACTTTTTGTGTGTTTTGCACATTATTGAGATCAAAATATTGCTCCATCTGTAGTATCCATGTTATGGAATCCTTGCCATCAAACTTCCTCATATCAATATTAGGAATATGGTGGGTCTTCCATCTAACATTAGAGTTTATGAAAGCATGATTAACATTTATTTTGTTCTCATCATGAGTTTCCTCTACTATCCTTTTTCCGTTATGAATTATTTCTTGTATCCACTTTGTCAAGCCTTCCATGTCTGCTTTTATATCATTCTTCATGTTTTCCATTTTTTCTTCCATGTCTTCCATGCCATTCTTCAAACCATCCATATTAGCTTCCACACCTTTCTTCAAACCATACATATTAGCTTCCATGCCCTTCTTCAAACCATCCATATTAGCTTTCATTCCCTTCTTCAAACCATCCATCTTAGCTTCCATGCCTTTCTTGAAAACATCCATTTCGTTTTTTTTGGCTCTTTGGAAGAGCAAATTTTGGTGCACTTGATCTTGTATTTTTGATATATCATGTTGCACTTCTTCATCTTCATGAGTCATAGTAGAGTATTCTGAGGGCTTAATGGGTGTTGAATTATTTTTAGGGGGAATTTTAGAACCCAATACTAATATCTATGCTTCAATATGCTCTTGGAATCACTTGAAACTAATTTTTCAAACAAGACTTATGCAATTTGAAAACAAATACACACCTTTTTCTTGCTTTTGAGGAGATCGATATTGAAACTGAATTATCTCTATGATTTTGGATCTTCAATATCTAAAATTCAGTCTTGTAGTAGCCCTCTGAATCTTCTTTCCAATGCCACAAGTCTGACCTGATTTGTATTCTTCAAGGAAAAGTTATTCCCAATATCCCACAATGACGTAATTATGGACGGGTTTAGTAGAGAAAACTTGTACGGCATGCCACGTGTCAATGTTTGGTCCTTAGGCTCTGAAATTGATGCACAGAAAACTAAAGTCCGTGTGTTTGTAGTCACTTTTTACAGTATTCAAATCTGATGCCTAGAGAGAGCGTTATGATGATTTTTTCATGGTCACCTCTTTTATATGAAATTCAGGATCCTGGAAAAACCTTAACTTCCACAGATCATATCTCTAAAAATATTGTGAACCAAGATCTGAAATTTTTTCATGACATTCTCCAGGATTTCGGCTTCGCTCTGTAAAAATTTCAGGTTCTGAAACTTTGTAGAAAAATCGTTATAGTGAAAATTCCACGATGACCTGTTTGGAGCAGCAAAACCCTAGAATCCAAATCTCTGATACCAAATGTTATGAAACCAGCTCCAAAAATAGAAGAAAAGAGAGATCAACGCCTTAGAAATAAGCCACTTCAAGGGGGAAACCTCCTTTACATTACATAAATGAACAATTCTCAGATGATACAAATGAAAAAACCTCCTTCTATATATAGGAGTCCATGGGGTCACAATATGATCCTAGCCAACCTATCAATAATAATGTAAAGGAACAATAATAACAATATTGGGGTTACAAGGGGTACAAAAATAACAATAAGGGGGCTACACGAATGAAAATAAGGGACTACACTAATAATATAGGGACCTAATAGGTCTTGCTTCCATATTGAGCTTGGACATCTCATTAGTCAATGACTTTACCATCTTGGTCAGCTCATCTAACTTAGGATCTATGTCTAAAGTTCCTAAAGTATAGAATTCAGATTTTTGCTTTCTTTTTTCTCTATCGATCCATCCTCTAAGTCTATTAGCTGCTAACACATTAAATTCTACCTCTAGTGGATTTTCCTGCATTTGTATTAGTGTTGCAGATCTTCTTTCTCTCAATAAAAAAAAAAAAGGATCAAAGGCACATGCATAAGTGATTTTGGATGAAGCTTCGGTAGGCTTGATTTCAGTAGGTATTTTTCTATACATCTTATTGAATCTCTTGGAAAAATCAAAAACTAATTCTCCTTCTTTTCCTTTTATTGCACCAAATTCAGTAATATAATACATAAAATATTTCTTATCACCCCATTTCCTTAAAAATGTATCATCTAGGGTTTCAATTCCAGTGATGCTACCAGTTGTCAAAGATCTTAAACATTTTCTTACATCACCCTCAAGACTCTAAAGAAAAACTCTCATCCATACATATTCATGCTCAATATTCAGATTGTCAGCATAAGCATAAAAATCAGCAAGGTGTTCTTCAACTGTTACTTCTCCCTCACCACTAAAATTAGGCATGTACTTGAGATAATATCCTATAGGTAATGCATTTATAGTCTGAGGTAAAACCAAAGGGGAATACCTTGCAGCAACAATTGCATCCATTCGGTTAGGGGGTGGGTTTGGACCTACCATGGTGTGAGTTGTTGGGATTTGTGGAATAAAAATAGGTATATTATTACCAATAGATGATGAAGCACCAACTTGTGATGTAGGTATTGTTTGTTGATTGGAAAACAATGTAGGTACAAGATTTCCTGCAAAATCAGGGGATACATTTTGTAGGAATTCTTTAGGGGCAGCCTTTGAGAAAATAGTACCAGAGGCAGCAAAATTTCATTTACTCTTTTTCTTAATTAGCTTTTAAGGGTCAGAAACTGGGATTCTCAAAGGGGAATATGGGTTAGCCCTTGTTCTAGTCCTTTTAGGAGCTAGAACTTCAACAATGGAGTCGCCAGGTGTAAAGCAATCTAAAAAGATAGCTGGAACTGTACACTCAAAACCAGACTTATAAATTTGTCATTCACCCAGGGAAAAACTTCAATTCGCCTCCTCGCCAACGTCGCCAAAGATGTTAGCGTAAGAAGTCACTCCTAGACTTCTTAAGGAGTAAGCCTTACGGATCATAGTTCATTTAAAATTTTAAAGGGGTTTTTTGAATGCTGGGATGGATTTCTCAAAGATTTTGAAATGATTTAATGTTATTTAAGACTTTCATGCATTTTGCAAGCTGTGGAAAGTATAAATTGTGTGGGTAAAAGGTAGTATGGGGAGCACAATATCCAAGTGGAAGAAGATGAATAGCTGGTACCTATTTCAGGAAATATTCCTTTCCTAAATCAGTCACATAGCTATGATGACGATTCTTTACACAAAATCTGTTTATGCAAAGTAAAACAAAATTTAGAAAATAGATTGCATGTATAAAGTATTCCACAAATTTTTCGTTTTGGGCTGTTTTCCTCTTAAGAGGAAGCCCAGAAAATAGTAAATGGACATACACAGTTGGATCACTTTATTTTGGCTTGTACTGAGTGCATAATGGGCTGAAAACGAAACTGATAATTCGTCCTTTTAGCTGACCTTAAGCCAGATTATGAGACACAGAAAGGTCTGTTCTTTTTGTAGCAGCTCTATGACTTCGTCATACAGCGAACGGAATGCCTTTGGCATATACTTGTAACTTTTTATGTTTAATGAAAAGTTCGCTTTTTTCCTTGGAAAAAAATAAAGTATTCCACAAATAATTTATGAAATATTCACTAATATGTTCTATTACACACATATAACTTTCAGAAAACTGAAAGCATATAATTTACTATTAAATCCTTAAACAACTTATCACTCACACCTTACTAGTTGCTGCAATTCATATTTTAGAAGAAATTAACAAAGAAAAGATACACACCACACATTAGATGTTCCTTGAGTCACAAAATACTTGAGCATGAAGAAACAAAGTTTCCTATTATATTCAGTCTTCAGGTAGACCAACATCCATCCTGGAAATAGTATTTACAAGTACTATATATAGCAAGAGAGGAACCAACTCCATCTATTCTTAAAAGAAGGAAACATTAATTATAACAAAACATAGGTGTAAAAAGACATTAGAGACTTATCTCATTGAAATCTAACAGAAAGGACATATGGAGAAAGACGAAGAGAAGAATTCTGGCATGGAATGTTGAGTGTGCTGTCATGCTGCCCCTTTTTTTGCTGAAATATCTCCTTGTGTCTTGGGTCTTTAATAACCATGTATCTCCATTTGACCTCCAACAACTTCATAAACACCTCTCACCATAAGTTGTATTATCCATTTGGTTATGGGTTCTTATCCATCCTTAACTGGCTCAGAAAAACTTGCTGACAGGTGTCAAAATTCAGTTAAAACAGGTGCTGCCGGAAATTCCGATAAAAACCTGTAACTAGCAAAATATGGAATGCTACTGGAAATTTCGGTAGTGCCCTGTTTCCTTTTCAAAATACATAGAAAATGCTGAAAATTCTGTGCTGACTTGTATTCTATGACACCTAGGCTACTGTTCAAGATTGTGACTGATAAGAAAAAAGGAATTAATACCAAAAACCTTTTTTACCTTTCCTCTATGTGTGCTGCAGCTTCAGCCAATTTATCTAAGTTAGTTTTGCTATCAATAACTGATGTTCTGGATCTGGTTGCTCTTGTAGTTGCCTCCTTGACAGGGTCTTTGTCCTCCTTAGAACTATTTTTTGTTTTTCTTCTTTTTGAGGGCTCTGAGTGCTGGTCTGAAGGGGTTGTGTTCTTGATTTTCTTCATGGATTTTTCTATTTTTGAACCTTTAGGTTTTCCTTCAATGTAAATAACCTCTGTCATTAGGCTTGGATTATGTAGAGCCTTGGACTTAAGCCTAAACTTATTGATGTATTTTGTATTTCTCTTTCTGGTTCTAGCAATAGGTTTAACTTCTTCTTTCTTTTGCTTGCTACTGATTTCATATACAACATCCTTGAGGAGTTCTTCATCTGATGGTGTAGGATGATACTCTTTCTGCAATTTTTTCTGAACATGTGCTTCCAAAATTTCTGGTAGCACCTGCACTTTTGATTTATTTGCTGTTGAATACCTTCCTCTTCTGGTTCTAGTGTAGACATTAGGAAATGTAGGAAGATGGAATACTATTTTCATGGACTTGGGTTTGCTTGCTGAGGAGCTCTCTCCTTTTTCCACCTTTCCTTCAGCTTTGACTGTAGAAACCTTCTCTTTTTTAGTTTTGGCCTTCTTATGAATGTTTTCTTTTTGGGCCTTTCTCTTTGTTGTTCTCTTTGCAGGCTAAGGATTTGGTTGTGGAACTGGAGGTGTAGGTGCAGGTTGGCCTTCCCTATAGAAGAAAAAGTGGTCCCAAGTCTGGTTTCTCTTTCCCAACTCTTCTTCAACTAGAACTTTTTTCAAATCTTGATGGTACAAGCTATACTTAGAAATATCAGTGTGAGTCTTAACCCTTGCTAACATATTGGTCAGGATTTTCAACAAGAAAAATGGTAGATTCAATGTCTTCATCCCTGGAATATGAAAAAGAAACCTCATGTGATAGAGGAATACCACTGTATACCTCCTTTCACATGTGAGGTATATCTTGATAAGCTTGATAACTTTTGCCCAATAATTTTTAAGGTAGCTTCTTGGAATGCCCTTTGCCCAATTTGGATCTCTGTGAGTATATTTGAGGAATCTGTTGAGATAACCTCCTGTAATAACTTGTCCTTTTAACCACCTTTGTCCTTCCTGAGGAAGATTAAAGGCTTTAACAATGGAGCCTTCATAAACCTGCAAATTGAGGCCATAGACTGTAGCTTCCTGTCCATTAAAAGAGTTAGAAAACTCTAGGGCTACTCCTGGGTGAGAGCTCCCTAACCTGGTACAAATAGGTTACCACCCTAAGTGCATAAACAAACTTCTTACCCTCGAATTGGCATTAACAAAATATGCACCCTATGGGCTTGAGAGGCAAAGACTTCAAATGTTTCTTGCAGTGAAATTTTGAAATTTTTTACATGCTCTCACCTCATCACATACATTCAAAAATAAGCTGGGCCAAGAAAAGCCAGCTCTCAATATTTTGTATGCTATAGTTCTCCAATAGTGATTTCCCCCACACACACTACTATGCATATTAGATATAAATTTCTTGGACTCATCTGGGTCAATGCATCTCAACAAAAGTCCTGTATGATCTTTCCAATATAAACAATTATTTTAAATGAAAAATTTAAAAGTTTTCAGCTTCAAAGATCTTACTCTTCTTTTATCATAATTTGGAGGAGTTTAAAATGATGCAAAAAATTGATGATGTCTTTGTACCAGTTGCATTCAAACATATTTATATCCACTGCCATGCTGTCTATAGGTTCATAAATCTTCCCTTCAACCATGAAATTCAAGCCTAAAAATTTACAATTTTCTTTAGCTATTGGTTTGGCTAATCCCTGACCTTTGATTAGTTTAGTAGGTTTTATCTCTAAACCAAACTCAATAACTATAGTCACCCACTTGCTTCATTTTCCATCAATATTAGGCTGAACTAATATCTCTCTAACAACAGATGAAGGCACATAAGAAATAACTTGATTGATCCAAAATGGATTCATTTTTGCCTCCAGATCAAAGTATTCAAATGCAGATGAAAATAGGATCAAGTTGAAGTGCTCGTCGACAAGATTCCAATGGTGTGAACGACGCGTAAAACTGAGTTCGTATGCGGAAGATATGGCAAGTCAAAGTTTATGGCAAACTAGGGCAAAATGACAAAAATTCAAAGTCAAATTCAATGGTCAAAGTCAACAATCAACAGTCAGATGATGTCAGCAGGACACATGTCATCCCGGGAATATGTAATATGTTTAGGATGATGTTAGCAAGATCGATGACGTGTCGAAGTGTGATGGGTTTGAATGGGCCAATCCGGGGCAGACACATGGCCGCCCAAATTTTGCCCAATTTGGCCTTATTTCCAAAATTTTTGGGGTCAGGGAGGATCGAACCCTTGACCTCCCAGAATGCAATGATTTCGCCGGAGTCCACATACCGGTCGAGCTACCATAGCACTTGGCATTGAATGTAAGGATATTGTATAAATGCATTGGGTTTTGTTTCTGTCGGAAAAGGCCAGATGATCGGGGTCAACTCTACGACCACCGGTCCTTATCACATTGTTTAAATGTCGCATTGCCAACACATATGTAATAGAAGAAACCTTAGCATACACTGCATATATTATATGCTTCCATTGCATATATAAATATAACAAGCAGATAGAACCTTATCCAAGGTTTATGCCGCATATTTAATATCCATGTAACCACCGTCGCACATATATTATAATATATATGTTATGCCATATATAGATCACAACTGCCAGAGGTTCAACGAAAGATTGGGCGGGGGTTTCAACCCGCCAACCTCCAAAAAATATATATGCAACGAATTCACGTTTAGAGCGACAACAAATTTGCCTATGCAGTGGAGCTTGTGTTACAAGCCACTGAATTTTTATTTAAACGCAGCAGAGCTGAACCAGTCCAAGACCACCAGCGTGTAGCCCGAGGAGGTTTTGTGCAGTCTGAGGTGGTTTTCTGCAAGAAGAAGTGGTTTTTTGCACGGCAGAGGTGGTTTTGGATTTCTCCAGGGGGTCTGGAGGTCACAGTGGCAAAATATAGGCAAGTTTATACTCATTTTGACCAAAATTTCAAGCCGATCGTAATGATGATGTCCATTTCCTCATTTGAGTCTATGTTTTTGAGCTTTGTTGGATACCTAATCCTTTATGGGTAGGCGTGGAAGTCGAACAGTCATAAAGGAGTCCAAGTGACCTTGGAATGTGGAATCCAAAAGTCACCCCATTGTACTATAAATAGAAATCTATGATTAATGGAAAGGAAATCAATGCTTATATTTCCCTTTGTGTGTGTTTCACCATGCTTGTGTTTAACATGGTATCAGAGTGGGACTATCTTGGCCTGATCTATATTGGCCTGCTCTAATTTGAACTATTTGTTCAATTAGCTAAATTTTAGTTGCATTATCTGCACCCTGCATTACTCCATTGAAAGCATTGGCTTCTAAGCGCTTTACCTGCTCCCTTTACCACCTGCGCTCTTTCAACAAGATGGTTTCTTTGCACCCTGCATTACTCCAATGAAAGAATTGGTGTCGGAACTGTAGTCTATTCATGGTGCATTATAATCGACACATTGGTTGGAGAGAATCTCTATGGGTTTTTTTGAAGAATGTTTTTCGATTTTTGTGCATTGAATACCTAGTACAACTATGAGAACTTCGAGCGTTGATTTCTGGGGTTAAAAATCATACACTAGAGTTTTGATCTCGTGATAGAAGCCCCATTACATTGTTCCAATCCTTGTCTAGAATATTTGTATATTTCTTGTGGTCTTTATCCTTTATAGTACCAGGTGGAAACTATTCCGATATTGTCCCTATCATATTATATATCTTCTCTAAACCAACAGGTTACTTGCAACCTACTTCTATGCAAACCCCTCCTTTTTGGCTAGTTTAAAGTGACGACGCTTCAGCTTCTGTTTGCGCACCTATAAAATCGAGAGGGCGCAAGGATGTGCATAAACTTTTCCAAGAGCACTCATGTTATAACATCGTGCTAATTTCTTCCACTTGGGCCACAGTTACACCAATCCTGCTATGCCAAAAACCACCTAGTTTATATTTAAAATGGGCCACGACTGCTTCAAAGGGGCATGTTCATCCAACCGTTTATGGAAACTAACAAAATTTTCCTCTAACTCCCTTTCGTAGGCCAATGCCACAACATACCTTGCAAAGTTCTCTATATCCTCTGGTTCAATATCAATAGTGATCAACCGCTCGTGGCAACATGGGCAAGCACCGTCTGGGTTCATAGTGGTGTGCTTCACTCTCGACCGCATTACTAAAAAAAAAAGTGCAGCCTTACACGTCCTACATCTATCCATTGTGGCCTGCTCTGAAATGTTCATCCCATGCTTTTGGGCTTCGGCTTCAGCAATGGTAATCACTGTTAGACGAAGACGATCCTTGAGAGGCCCCGATGCGATAGTTTCATTGAGAGATCACCGTGCTATCTCCTCTTCATCTTTGTTCTCCATTTTACAAGTTTAAGCGGAGACGTTGCTGCTCGGTTCCTTCACACATGTAAAGAACAAGTCAAGAACGAGTCAAAAAATGGAGGAAGATTGATGTTCTGGTATGAGCATTCATGTGAACCAAATTTATATATTGTTGCAAGAAATTCAGAGTATATATTCCTATTCCATAGAAAGTGGTAGGAAATTTCTATTATTTCCAAAAGGTACGTACAATTATTGTATGTGCTTATGATCTCTTTTATGTGGTATGAGTCTCATGAAAATATATATATATATATATATATATATATATATATATATATATATATATATATATATATATATATATATATATATATATATATATAGAGCTGCATAGTCACATCGTTGGAATCACCTTTTGAAGAAGTCGAAGGTTACTAAATTGAAGAAAACCACAAATCCAAAGCCATTAGAAACCATGGTGTTCATATCTCACATTATCTTATTACTCACAACCTCGTGGAAATGTTGGAAACAGTTCATGAAAGTGTCATTTAAGGAGTAAGACAAGCTGGTATAATAGATATTTTGTTCGAGATCGTGAATTTTTCTCTACACTTTATATAAAAGTAGTCTTTCGTGAAGGATACAAGACTTTTGTGTTGAGATTGCAACAATATGATGAGCTTAGTGGAAAGGAGTCGCCTTCACTAAGTGGGCCCGCAGGGTATTTTTGGCGCAAAGTCTATTTTTAGACATATGGATCATGTTCTATGAGTTGCAGGATGCTATTTGTTGATGGTTGGTCAAGTTGGAAAAAATAGATGGACTTCTATTTTTAGACATATCGGGCATAATCTATTTTTAGATTGCCAGTCTAAAAATTGATATGTTGAATATTATTAGCTCTTAATAATATTTGGACTCTAAACATTATCTTATTCTCTTGGAGCACTTCAGCTAAGTGAAAAGATGTGGCACAGGAGATGACAGAATGAATTACGCTATTCCTGAGGGTTAAGTGGAGCTATTGCATGGAGACTTCAGTTAGAACTCATGTGACAGAGTTTGGTGGAGTTGATTGAGGTAGTTATGGAGTTGTATTCAAATTTTCTTATCCAATCTAAACATAGTTGAGCTATTTGTATCTAGTTTAACTAATTGATACAATTAGTTAGAGTGGTGTGAATTAATTATTAATTAATTCACTAATTATAAACTCATTAATCAAATAAATAATGCATCAGTTAACTTTAGTGCATGGACAGTTTCAGTGGAGACCAGTGCAGAAATAGGTGAAAGAGCAAGTTAACTATTAGTTGTGACTATACAGTTTCTATTTGCAACACACGGATAGGTGGAGAAGCCCATGAGGATCAAGCAAGACAACCCGTGTGGTTTATCTATTTAATGAAGCCATCCCATAGCATTAATTACTTAACAGAGGTCAGGCTATCAAGTGACAAAATATTGGAGCATGTGTTTTGCTAGATCTAGCTGCTTGATAGTGTAGCAATTGAGGGTGTGCATGAGAGCCAGGAGGAGCTATCATGATTGTTAAGCACGATCTCCATGAGATTTGCGCCAAAATACCCTACTCGGCCCACTTAGTGAAGGCGACTCCTTTTCCACTAAGCTCATCATCTTGTTGCAATCTCAACACTCCCTCTCAACAAGATAAGGATTATCTGCCACCCCTATCCTGCTCCCGTGGTATTCGAATTTTCCCTTGGTGAGCGCCCTCGTCAAGATATCAGCATCCTGATCCTCCGTGGGAATGTATGAAACTAACATGATCTTCCATTGCACACAATCTCTGATATGATGATACTGGATTTCAATGTGTTTATATCTATCATGAAATACTAGATTAATCGAGTGTTTGATGCAACTCTGATTATCACAATATATCATAGTAGGATCTAAGTGTGAATCGAACAACCCGACCAGGATCTTCCTCATCCATATAGCCTCGCATGCAGCCAAAATCACTGCCATATACTCTCGCATATGGCATCTGGAAAAGCACGATCTCTCGTTTCCGTCGGTATTCAAGAAACCGGCTGGCCGACTCGCTACTAAAATCCCTCCGATGTGCTCTTTCGTCCGCGCTCCCTCGCCCAATTTGCACCGTGAAGCCACACGCTCACCTCATCCGACCGTTCGTACCACAATCCATATCCCGATGTGCCTCGAGATATCTCAATACAATGCTTGCCCGCCTTCCGTAAGAGCTTGGTAGGCTCAGAATCATAGCTCAGGGAAAAGTCGGTTAACCGTATGCATATATCGGGTTGTGTATTGACCAGATACATAAGCTGACCACCAATCAAGCCGATAAACAAGTAGGAATCCACTACCTCCGTTTGGCATCCTCCTTCCTCCAACCACCAGGAAGAGGAGTATCAACAGGCTTGCAGCCATGCATGTTGAACTTCTCCAGTATCTCCTAGGCATACTTACCCTGAGAAACAAACAGTCCATCATTGCGCTGCCAAATTTCCAATCCCAGGAAATAATGAAGGAGGCCCAAATCCTTCATCTCAAACTCTTTTTCAAGATCTTCCTTGCATGAGAGTATCAATAGCTCATCACCTGTCAAAATAAAATCATCTACATAAAGTACAATGATTAGAAACTTACCCTCCACCACAATCTGGTATAGGTTAGGATCCATCTCGCTCTTGGAGAATCCAATTCCGGTGAAATAACTGTCTATCTGTGTGTACCAAGCACGAGGTGCTTGTTTCAACCCATAAAACGCTCTCTTGAGCCTGCACACATGCGACTCTCTGCTGAAGATCTTGAAACCTTTGGGCTGCTCTATGTACACCTCCTCCTCAATGACTCCATTGAGGAACGCAGTCTTCACATCCATCTGATGAATGTGCCACCCCATCTGCGCTGAGAGAGCAAGAATCGTCCGTATGGAAGAATACCTTGCGACAGGTGCAAAGGTCTCCTCATAATCGATCCCCTCAATCTGTGAAAAGCCTCGTGCAACAAATCTTGCCTTGTACTTCTCCACACTCCCGTCAGCTGCCTGCTTCACTTTGTAGATCCATCTCGAACCCACCACCGATTTCCCTTCCAGCCTTGGGACAATCTCCCATGCACTGTTTCTGACAATCGAATCATACTCTTCCACCATGGCATCTACCCATGCGGGGTCCTCCACAGCTTCCTCGAAAGAGGATGGCTTCGTCACGATACACTTGCTCACAAGAGCCATGTATCCAAGCAGGGCCGTGGTCGGGGACTCGTCTCTCGTCGCGCCTCGTGATGTAGGTGCTCCTACAACCTTCTCTGCATCTTGAGCCAGTCACTCAGCTTCTGTAGTGCGCTTCCGCCCTCTGATGGTTGGCGCTGCATGAGTGGTCTCTTCCACTCCATGAACCTCCTCTTGTGGTTGATCCACATCATGAAGTTCATCCTTAGGAACTAATAGCTCCTCCTTTGCATGCAAGTGTAGCTCCCTCTCAAGCGAACACTTCATGGCTTTCTCCTCCTGAAATTTGATATCCCATCGCACAACAGTCTTGCGACTGTCTGGAAAATAAACACGATAGTTGTGGGGAGTATCAGTGTACCCCACAAATATCCCAACCTCCGCGGTCGGCTCCAGCTTCTTCCTGGCATCCTTCGTCACATGAATGTAAACAGGTGAACCAAAAATCCTCAAATGGGAAATATCAGGCCTCTTACCAGAAAACGCCTCCTCGGGTGTACTCATGCCAAGTATCCTGTGAGGACAACGGTTCTGCACATATACTGCAATATTGCATGCCTCATCCCACAAGTGTATGGGTAGGCCCTGATCATGCAACATCGCCCGTGCAGCACCCACGATCGTTGTGTTCTTCTGCTCAGCAACCCCGTTCTACTGTGGGTTATGAGGTGCTATGAGCTCTCTTTGAATTCCTTCTGCGCTGCAAAAGTCCTTGAACTCGCCAGAGATGAATGCACCACCATTGTCGCTCCTAAGAGCCTTCACTTGCTTCCCCGATTCTTTCTCAACCAGTGCCTTGAACTCACAGAACTTTGAGTATGTCTCGCTCTTCTTCTGCATGAAGAAGATCTAGCACTTATGAGAAAAATCATCAACAAATATCACATAATACCTGTGCTTTGCTGTCGAAGCTACTGAGAAAGGTCCACACACGTCTGTGTGAATTCTCTCAAGGATCGTCGTGGCGCGACTATCCTTCTCGTGAAAGGTGGCTTTCACAAATTTTCCCAAGGTACACCCTTGCACCGATCTGACTCGGCAAGAGTGCCTTTAGGAAGCCCAAGATAAATCTCACAGTAAGATCTTCAAAGCTCCATGGTGAAGGTGGCCCAATCTCCGGTGCCACAACTCGCCATCATCCCGGCTCACCACTCCTTATGCCTTGCCTGCCATTGCTGCAAAACCATCTACCTGCAATTGATAAAGGTTCTTAACTCAAACCCTATCCTCCAGGTCTCACCAGTTGCCTTACTGCGCAGGAAAGCCTTTCCCTCGCTAAAGGCACCATCATATCCCTTGTCTTCTAACATCGCCACAAAGATCAGATTCTTCTTCAATCCCGGAACATGCATCACTTCTATCAATACGAAGGGTTTACCAGACTTCCTCTCAAAGGAAATGGTACTGATACCGGTCGCACTATATCTACCATCATCGCCCATCTCGATGTGCACTCCAAGATCTTTCTCATCCAGATCAGTAAACAAATCTCTATCTCCTGTCATGTGAAAAGACACACCACTGTTAAGAAACCACACTGATCCCGTCATACTTGAGACCAAGCATGCGATCGCTGAAAACATCCATGCAACCGCGAGGCTACAAGGCCTCCAATCATAGACATAGCGTACCGCTATTTTTCTTCTGCGGACAATTTGTGGCATAATGTCTGTGTTGGTGACAGTGAAAGCACTTCACCTTGGACATGTCCTGCTTCTTGCCTTTCGCACCGGAATGAGAAGCTTTCTTGCTCTTCCCCTTCTTTACTTTGGCAGCCAAAGCACAATTCTCTTCATCAGAGTTCTTTGATGATGATCCGTCCCTGGTACTCCGCCTTATCTCCTCTTGCACAAGATCCGACCAAATCGCTCCCATCCTGGCAATTTCTCCCGACCATTTACAGAGTCCTGATAGGAATGCCAACTCTTCGGAAGCCCAAGGAGAGCCAAGCTCACCAAGTCCTCATCATCTACATTCACCCCCACACTTCCCAGCTCATCTTTGCATTGGATGAACTTCGTGAGGTACTTGGGCATACTGTCGCCTTTCTCCATCTTTATGTTTCTGAGTTTATCCTTGAGCGCCAACTTCCTCTGGTCGCTCTTGCTTTGGAATAAATATGTCAAGGCTTTCCACATCAAGAATGGATAAGCCTTACCATGCAGGCTCGACACTATGTGATCCTTCACACCCTCCAACAGAATCCTTTGACACTTTGCTGTCTTCTTTTTCCAAGCCTCAATTACGGCAGCATCGCTAGAAGTAGGCTTTGGGACCTCAACATCTATGAACTCCTTCAAACCATTGTCATCTAACACCGCTTCCATCCTGTCCTTCCATGCAATATAATTCAAGCTTCCCTCAAGGGCATACTCCAATCGCAATCCGTTGAAAGACATCTCAACTTCGACACCAAGAAAACACTGCTGCAAATTCGAATTCCACCAGCACAAAACTCAATCGCTTCAATGTTTTGCAATTTCTCCAATGATCAATACTGCTCTGATACCATGTAGAAATTTGAATAAATATTAAATTATTCATCGATATTATCCTGATCACACACTATTTGAGCTTCATGCATAATACATAACCTCTTCTACTATTGATCATCAATTTGCAGAAATTAAACAATCGCATGCGCACATTAAAACCATAAACAATCACACATATAAACACAGTATTTATGGGAAAGCTTAAAGCTGAAAACCCCCAACTATCTGTATATTATAATGATAGAGATCATGTAAAAATCATAGTACAAACTCCTCACAAGCTCTCAGCACTATCTCCAATTGTTACACACTACACAAGCTCAGATCATACAAAACACTTGCTCCAATCTGCTCCACCTGTTAGCCAGCCTCTACTGCGCAATCCAATATGGATAATCATGAGATCAAGGTTCAAATCCCACCATTATGTACTGCGCAATCCTCATTGGCTTCTCAATCAATGTGTGTGCAAATCTCATGCACCAGTATAGTCACAAATGATAGTCACACTGCTCTTTCACCTACCTCTTCACTAGTCTCCACTGAAACTATCCATGCACTGAAGTTAACTGATGTATTCTTTAGTTGATTTATGAGTTAATAATTAGTGAATTAATTAATAATTAATTCACACCACTCTCACTAATTGTATCAATCAGTTAGACTAGATACAACTAGCTCAACTAAGTTAAGCTGAACACAACTCCATTAACTGTCTCATCAACTCCACCAAACTCTGTCACATGAGTTCTAACTGAAGTCAACCATGCAATAGCTCCACTAAACCCTAGGAATAGCATAATTACTTCTGTCAGCTGCATGTGCCACATCCAGGCATCAAAATGAAGTGCTCCAAGAGGATAAGATAATGTTTAGAGTCCAAATATTATTAAGAGCTAATAATATTCGACATATCTATTTTTAGATTGGCAATCTAAAAATAGATTCCGCCCAGTATGTCTAAAAATACAAGTCCATCTATTTTTCCCGACTTGACCAACCATCCAAAAATAACATCCTGCAACTCATAGAACATGATCCATATGTCTAAAAATAGACATAGTCTAAAAATAGACTTTGCGCCAAAAATACCCTGCGGGCCCACTTAGTGAAGGCGACTCCTTTCCACTAAGCTCCTCATCTTGTTGCAATATCAATAGTTCCAGGAACTGCAATAAGCGTTGCGTTCCAGTGTTGGTGGTCATCCTTAAACCACCTCTTGATGCCAACATTTCAGAGAGCTAATTTAGCTTAAGCAGTGCCATGCATACTTTGAAAATTTGTATTAAAACTCTCTTCTTGGACTCACACATACCCCTTTGGATTAAGGGGGGGAATGTTGGACACCTAATCCTCTATGGGTATGTGTGGAAGCCGAAAAATCATAAAGGAGTCCAAGTGACCTTGGAATGGGGAATCCAAGAGTCACCCCATTGTACTATAAGTAGACATCTATGGTTAATGGAAAGGCAATAAATGCTTATCTTTCCCTTTGTGTGTTTTTCACAATGCTTGTGTTTAAAAAGCTCATACCTGTAAAATAATTTTGAAGACAAAATAAAGCGGTCAGCATTGGAAGCTAAGGACCCGGAGATGTAGCCAAGAAGTCTGGCGAACTCCGTTATTAAATTATTGCTGTGTTAATGTGTTTGACTATGTTTTCATTTGCTTATGTTGTTTATGTTATTCACAATCTTATCGATATTTTGCACTAAGTAACATAAGATGCTCACATAGACGTCAATAATACCTTTTTCATAAATACATATCATTGATAACGCAGAATATAAACTCTAAAAGCTTTCAAATCTTTCACTAATGCATAGGCATGCTTTTCCAACATTTTATACTTCAATTCTACATCTCTAAGTGCTCCGCTAAAAAATGCTATTAGAGCTTCCTTATTTTCTGAATCTTTTTTTAACAAAACAACAACAATAGTATCTCGGGAGGCAAATGAGAAGATCAAGAAAGGCTTTGAGTATTCAGGGCTTACTAACTGAGGTGCTTCAATGATGAATTTTTTGACCAGTTCAAATGAATTTCTGGATTCAATGGTCCACTTGACTTCTTTGTCTTTCTTCAACATGCAAGCAATATGCTTCACCACTTTAGCAAAATTTGGAATGAACCTTCCTAAGAAATTGATCTTACCAAGGAAAGATTGAACCTCTTTATTGGATCTTGGAAGTGTTAAATCTTGAATTGCAATTACTCTCGTAGGATCAATTTTCACTCCATCTTTAGAAACTATGTGACCCAACATCTTACCTTCTTTGAGAGAAAAATGAGACTTCTTTGGATTCAATGATATACCATATTTTCTGCATTTAACAAATACTTGTCTCAAGTGATGAAGGTGTTCTTGATCTGAAGTTGAATAAACAATAATATCATCTAAATAGATGACCAAGAATTTGTCATTTTCTCCAATGAATGCAAAGTCTATAGCACGTTGAAAATTAGCTTCGACATTCATAGGCCAAAATGGAATCTTTGCATACATGAATGTTCCCCAAGGAGTAGTGAACGCTGTCTTCTCTCGGTCTTCCAGGCAAACTAAAACTTGATTGTACCTGGAGAAACCATCTAACATAAAAATTATGTCTGAACCAATTACCTTTCGAAGAATATGCTCCATCTTTGGCAAAGGATAATTATCTTTCTTGGAGCACTTGTTAAGATTTCTGAAATATACACAGTTTGAATTCACCACTCTTCTTCCTTACTGGAACTAGATTAGCAACCCAATCTGAGTATCTAAATGGAATGATGATTTTGGCATCCAAAATTTTCTTAACTTCCTTCTCCATTACTGGTAACAATAGTGGATTGATTTGCCTTAATTTATGTCTGAATGGCTTAGTACCATCTTTCAATGGTATCCTATGATCAATGATAGCTGTATCACATGTCTTAAGATCTTCATATTTCCAGGAAAAAACATCAAAAAATTCACAAAACATCTTGTGGTATTTAGCCTTTATTTCTTCTGATAACACTTTTGAAAACTTCACATACCTTGGTTCTTTTTCTGTACCCAAATTGAAATATTCCAATTCTATTTCTGTTTCAGCCAAATGTGGTTTGACTGAGACATCATTGTGATCAAAGAGCTTCTCAAGTGGGATTAACCCCTTGGGAATGTGATTGGTAGGCAGCTGAATGATAGGCTAATCAACAATATGTTTTTGCAGATTTTTGGTGTCTTGCAAATCAACATCATCCTTCATGAAATCTTCATCTTGAACATTGTTTAGGAAAAAAAACTCTTCAATAGCTTCAATGAATCTTCTAATCCCTTGATCATATCCAAAAAATTTCGAATGCTTGACATTATCAGGAATGCTAGGTCTGAACCTAACTTCCACTTCATATTTCAACTTCATAGGTATTGGAATCTTGAATGAGCTTGCTGAAATAGAAAGTGAGTAAGCCAAAATATTACTATCTCTTGGAACAAAATAAATGTTAAAAGCCAAGAATAAGTCTTCTACAATGATCCATACTGCATTACGGTAATCTCTGAGTCTGGGATGCTTAGTTTGATAAAAATTTCTGATTTTTTGAATGATAAGTTTAACATCTCCAAAAACAAAAATTTCTGAAATATTCATGTCCTTTGATTTTTTTAAACCAATTAGTAGAGCTTCATACTCAACCACATTGTTAGTTGCTTCAAATTCCAGTTTGAAAGAAAAAGTGGAACTTTCTTTAAAATGGGAAATGAGAACTATTCCTGCACCAACTCCTTATTTAAAACATGAACCATCAAAGTACATTTTTCATAGCTGAGAACCTTCATGACTGATCTAATTTTCATCTGGCTTCAATATCTGAAAATTTCCTATAGAGAGGACAATGTTATCCATGTGTAAAATTCTTCAACCAATATCAGTTGGTCTAGCATAAATTGGATGATTAGTGGGGTATTTTCTGTCACTATTGATATATGCCAACTGAGCTTCTCTACAAAGTCTTCTTTGTTCTCCTTCAAAAACAGGGACAATATCACAAGTGAGATCCATTTGCAATGTTCCTCCCAATTTTCTAATCCATGACCTAGAAAGTAACATGTCAAACCTAGGAGGGATGTTAGCTACAACAATATCCATCACCATTCCTCTCATGAGTAACTGAAAAAGGCTAACTGCAAAGTCTTTGATGACACCAAGGCATTGAAATTTCCGGGAATAAAATGAGTAGAGATCTTGGTACTCTCTAGTTACCTCAAGACTTAGTTCATCCATGACTACCTTGGGCATTAAATTATGTGAGGCTCCAGAGTCCATTAGGAAATTATGCAAGATATTTTCATGAATATTCAAAGATAGATAAAAAGGAGGGGTAGAGTCATCTTTGTCTTCTACCAATGGACCTAAAACAATAGTGGGCTTGTCATCTTGAAGGTTAACAAAATCAGAATCTACTTCGGTAGGTGGAGGTTGAAGAGATTTCATAAAGGTAATTTTGAAATCATCATTTTTAATGAGCTCTACAAGAGGAACAAGAATCTTTATCTTTTGTATTTCATTCTCCAAACTGAAAACAAGGGGCTGTTTGTGAGAAATTTTTACCTCAAGTGAATGAGTATTAACTGCTACTGGAATTTCCGTTAATTTCTGTTTTTCAACTTGTTTTTCTGCTGGATTTTTTTTTTGTGTCCTTATTTTTCTTAGGCTATCCAACAGGTTTTGGATTATCATCAATATTTTTTTGATCTGAGATTATATCGACTTTGATGATCAACTGAAATCATGGAATGATTAGGAACCACTTTAGTATTTTGAGTAAATGACATGAAATCTTCATACTTTGCTTGTGTAGAATGAATCAACCCTTATTTGTCTCTCTAACAATTTATATTAGAAAAATTCTCCAACCTCTCAGCTTCCTCTTCATCTTCAAATATAGCATTCTACAAAGGAGGTTGAAATTTTTGATCATCAACCTCTCTCTACTCTCCCTGCAAAATTTGAGGAACATCAGGTCTTATAAATTGCTGCCTATTAGGCAGATGAAATGAAACATTTTTAGTAGTATCTGGTCTTGCTTCCATATTGAGCTTGGACATATCAGTAGTCAATGAATTGACATCAGGTCTTATAAATTGCTGCCTATTAGGCAGATGAAATGAAACATTTTTAGTAGTATCTGGTCTTGCTTCCATATTGAGCTTGGACATATCAGTAGTCAATGAATTGAACATCTTGGTCACCTCATCTAACTTAGGATCTATGTCTGAAGTTCCTGAAGTACAAACTTCAGCTTTTTGATTTATTTTTTCTCTATCAATCCCTCCTCTGAGTCTATCAGCTGCTAACACATTAGATTCTACCTCTAGTGCATTGTCCCGCATTTGTATTAGTGTTGCATATCTTCTTTCTCTCAATAATAAACAAAAATCATGATCAAAGGTGTTAGCGCTCAAATCTGCCTCAGGCTGAGGAAGGCGAAACTCAAGGCAAAATCAAACCAAGCTTAGCCTCGTAGCTAGCCCTACGAGGACAGGAGAGGGCTCTCTCCGGGTCAAACTCAGTGAAAGATGTCCAATAGGATCTGAGATGACCTAAATGAAACACTGATATTGATTTTAGGCTAGTAAATAGATATGAAAAGGGTTTTTTGATAAATGGCTGGGGTTTTCTAGGCTGTATGGGGCAAAGACAGCAGGAGCAGGGAAATTGAATGAAAGATGCAGATTATTACATGAGGAAAGATAGGCAAAAGCTTAAGCATTCAATTTTGAAATTATATGGAATGTAAAGAATGTTTAAGAAGCTGAAAAGGGCATGAAATCATGAATCCTTTTCAGATGGAAGAAAACATAGAACTTGAACAGTTTCCCAAGGCAGAGCAGCAAGCTGAATTCTGCCCTTCTACTTCAAAGCGTTCAACAGAAAACGATTTATGAATGAAATGTAAACATTACAAGATACATGTGAAAACAGAGAAAAACATAATGCTAAGTTGTTGCCACAGGGATCTCCTGAAACAGAGCTACATCATTTCATTAATCTCCAGCCAGAACTGTACAATGAAACACTGTTTTTCTCCTCCACACACCTCTCAGAACTCTTTTTTTCCCTCTTACAAATGTTTTTACAATACATTAAATAAACTATGAGAGGTGATAACTGATCGATGAGAGTAAGGAGCAGTTTCACCTAAAATCCTAAAAATAGAAAAAGTCTGCTCTTAAAAAGAACAACGTTACAATTTATTCGCTGATAACAAATGAATTGGTAGAACCTGTAGCTAGACTTTCTAAACTGCAGCTTGAAGACCCAAAATAGACCAACCAATTCGATTTCTTTGCTGGGATAGTTATCTGTATTTAAATTTGGCTTTTGAATTTTTCATTTTACTTTTGCCTTTCGAATCAAACCAAATTTCCTATAATTAGCATCATATGTAATATTGGGGCGCTGCCAACAAACTCTCCCTTAGTCGACCATCATTCAACGAAAAAGCATTCTCTGTTTGATTGCAACAAAGAAAGCCGTCCTAATGCTGTAACCAAAGGTTCATACTTAACTTGTCGCTGCACCAAGCCACTAGCTAGCAGAAAGCAACCGAGGTTAGCTGGTAGACTTCATTTGTGTTTTCATCATTGACTGCTTCCTCCCAAAATAGGTATCAATGCAAACAGTAACCCAACAACACAGTCCTTCTGAAGATTTTTCCCCACATAACAAGGTAGTAATGCCACAGAAACACATGAAAAGGAAGATTTGAAGCAGACCTCCCACAACAGCAACGGACCCAACAACTCGAAGCTTTTTTGAAGAAAATTCTAGACCTAGGGAAAAAAAGAAGGAAGACAACACCAAATTGGGCAACATTCTCCACCTGTACCATCTCACTGACAAAACTCAAGCCACTTGGCCCAATAATTGACCCTGCAGATAAGTATCCAGTAATAACCGGCCGCCCAAGACAGGCAAATACAATGCCACCAATTGCGGCAGAGACAATGACGAAAAACAAATGAATCTCACATCAAACTTCAGTATTGGATATTCTGACAATACTGAATTGTACCACTGGCCTAGATTATGGAATTTCTTTGTTTTATGGATACTTGCCCATCTTTGCCCAGCGCCCGCTAGACCAGATCAAACTGCTATATCGGCTATAGATAAACTATACCCATCCACAAAAGTCCGCCATAACAGATAATTATCCACATAGGTACAAGATTTTCAAATTCAGCTCCAGCCCGAAAGTCATTGGCGTATTCGCATCATTGAATATATCTATGGCAGTTGCATGTTGCATCGAGATCCTTTCATGATTAATACCCTCACCGAGATTATGACTTCATTTATTTCTTCTTCAATATGTCGGGACTATGAACATAGAACTGAGATCTTAGACTTTATAATTATGCTGTATCTGTCTATTTTCGAGACCATCATTGTTATTTCGTGACCATGTACTGAGGCAAACACTGCATTCAATTGTAACTACGTTCCAAATTTTCAAGAGTTTGTTTCATAGCTATCAAGAGACGGTGACTGAGATGTCACATGATCCTTTATGACAGGTATGCAGTGACTTCGAACCTGAGATTATTATTGTTATGGAAGAGACAAAGCATCTACTGATACAAAGCATTGAGACAAGGATGCCCGGATAACCTTTGCGTGGAGTTAAGGCTGCCGAAACAGAGTGTGTTCCTACCTTCACTGAGACAGAGTTGAGTGTTTTGAATTTTTGCAGAGCAACCATAAATATTTTCATTGTCTGCCCTGTTTTTGTCCCAGGAGAAGAAACCTCATGTTTAGTCAACAGCATAGTACAGACACCTTTACCAGAAATAGCAGTGCATGCAGATGCTTGACAGAGTTTCTGGTGCAGTTTCTTCTCTGCATTTTGATGAGAGACATATGGTATGATAACGCTGTCATCTGTATTGATAACCTCGCTACGTGAATAATTCCCTATCAATGCCGTGCATACCTTTGATACTTCAACCCATTTGTTTTCTATGAATTCGAGATGGAGCCGATTTGATACGAAACTGGGCGCAAGACAAAAATTTATGGGCTCTGTCGCTGTGTGGGTAGCGCCTCTGCCCAATGGGTAGCGCGCACCAAGTGGGTAGCGCCTGTGTTATTTATCACTGGCCGTGGCTTTCAAGTGGGTAGCGCGCACCAAGTGGGTAGCGCGCACCACGTATGGGTAGCGCCCACCTCCAAACGCTGTCAACAATTCTGCAAAACAATTTTATTGCCTCCAAAACTCCAAACTCGACTTGTACAGATGCATGCCCACATTTTAGTATCGTGGATGAATTTTGGCTATAATAGCTTCCATCACATCATTTGTTATAGGAGAATAATTTTCAATAATAAGATGTGCACACTCTGATATCCATTTCTCTGTTGTGTAGGCTCCCACTGATGACACAACGATACATAAATCATGTTCCCGATTCAGTCTTTCTAAGATTGGTATACAGAATAGGAATGGGATGAAGTTCAATCTGAAAGTTGTATTATTCGTTCCAAATGTCATCAAGTCATTATTTAGAATTGTCTCCTTATTTGCTAAAGAAAACACTGACTTTGGATGCATTTCCTTGTTTGACCAATGCGCCAAACTTTGACAGATCCTTCATGCGAATTTCTTGAAAAGGGACCCTTGAAAAACACTGGAAGGCATTCCAAGAAGAGGCTGCCTCAACTATGATCTCTGCATGCACACGTGAGATCAGTTTATTTCCACTGAATTCTTGATTGAATCTGATGATTCCTTTGGCTGTTTCTGGAGGGATTGGAGCTACTGAAGCTGCTGCCATTGAAGAACTGTAAAATTTGAAATACTTTGACCACTTACCTATTTATTACAAAGACACATCTGATGATTTCTTCTTCAAAACAGGGTTTTGAAGAAGAAACAATTTCACATTCTTGATAATGACATTCCCGAAAAACTTACTGCGTTATTTCACACTTCTGCAAACAAAACCCTAGACCTAAACTCTTAAAGACTCTTTGCCATCCATGACTATGAACCTTGGTGAATTCGATTCTGACAGAGGACTTGATAAGACGGAGTCTAACAAAAGGCACCATCATAAGTGATTTTGAATGAAGCTTTGGTAGGCTTGATTTCAGTAGGTATTTTTCTATACATCATATTGAATCTCTTGGAAAAATCAGAAAGTGATTCTCCTTCTTTTATTTTTATTGCACCAAATTCAATAATATAATACAGAAAATATTTCTTATCACCCAATTTCCTTAAAAATGTATCATCTAGGGTTTCAATTCCTGTGATGCTGCCAATTTTCAAAGATCTGAACCATTTTCTTACATCACCCTCAAGACTCTGAAGAAAAACTCTCATCCAGACATCTTCATGCTCAATATTCAGATTGTCAGCATAAGGATAAAAATCAGCAAGGTGTTCTTCAGCTGTTACTTCTACCTCACCACTAAACTTAGGCATGTACTTGAGATAATCTCCTACAGGTAATGCATTCATAGGCCGAGGTAAAACCAAAGGGGCATAACTTGCAGCAACAATTTCATCCATTCAGTTAGGGGGTGGGTTTGGACCTGCCATGGTGTGAGTTGTTGGGATTTGTGGAATCTCAATAGGCGGATTATGAACAGTAGATGATGAGGCACCAAATTGTGATGTAGGTACTCTTTGTTGATTGGAAAACAAGGGAGGTACAAGATTTTCTGCAAAATCAGGGGATAAGGTTTGTAGGACTTCTTTAGGGGAAGCTTTTGAGAAAACAATAGTAGAGGTAGCAAAATTTCGTTTACTCTTTTTCTTGATTATATTTTTAGGTTTAAAAGCTGGGATTCTCAAAGGGGAATATGGGTTAGCCCTGGTTCCACTCCTTCTAGGAGCCATAACTTCAACAATGGAGTCGACAGGTGTAAAGCAGTCTAAAAAGAAAACTGGAGCTGTACACCTCAGAACTAGACTTATAACTTTGTCATTCACCCAGGGATAAATGGTTCAGTCCATAACTGTCGATGACAAATGTGGCTGAAGTTATATAACAACTTGAATTTAGCTAATTGACTGTAATACGACACCTATCATTAGATCTAAAAATATTTAAAAAATATTTGAGACGTATTTACAATATGAGACGTGGTATAACTATAGCGGATGTGATTTTTAGTTTTATTTTATAAAACATAGTCTATTTCTGGAAATTCTAGCAGCATTGGAATAAAAATAAAAAAGATAGAAACAGGAAATTAACAGGCTATCCGAAAGGGCTAAAACTGGTGCTTCCAGAAATTCTGTTAGTGACCAATTTTTTTTTTTTTTTGAAATTTTGAATTTTTTTGCACTTTAATCCTAAAATTAAAACTATGGAATGGACTCATGACTTAGAAAATAATTTTGCTAACACTTCACATCAAATAAGTTGACTTTTCCTAATGACAAGGCTGACAGGCCTTTCTAGATATATATTTAGGCCGAGATGCTTTTCTAGATATATCTTTAGGATGACTTGAAGGAGGTGCTTGAGCTTGGTCTTGGAGGGCCTTTTAACTCTTTCATTGAATCATATACAAATGTAACATGCCCAAGAACGGTGCTTCATACATGAAATTGAATCAATTTGACTTTATGACCAATACTAAGGGCTCACAATGGGAGCCATAACTAAAAATAAAATTCCTTGCTCATGAAACCAATGAGACAAGAATTTCAATAATAATTTAATTTTTCTTCTTTATATTAAATACAAAAAATCACAATTACATGTCATTATGAATACCGAACCTAGTTACAATTTTCAACACCAAGCTCCTTTTTCATTCTTGAAATCTTTCCCCGACCATTCTCATGCAGAAGGAAGGAGTTTTATTAGGCTTGAAGTTGACTATGATATATGTAATTTTATTTATCTTAATCCACTCTTTTTCATTGTTCCTGAGGGTATCCAATTCCATGATATCATATCCCTTGGCAGAAATTTCCTCAAAAAGAAATTGCATCCCTTTTATAGCTATTGTTGCTCGAGAAATTTTGCAGTCTTGGAAGATTGCCTAATTTCGACTTAGCCAAATCGACCAACATAGGTATTTAGGAGCTGCCATCGAACATTGCATGATTATGGAATCATTGCTTCTGATGTGAGAATACTGAGATCGCCAGTGGATGAACATTCTAGACGACTCCATTGGGATAGGTTTAATTTGGATTAGTGACTATAGATTGAAATACTAGGTTTCTAGGGGTAAGGGGCATTGACAAAAATTATGCCTTATACTTTCCTCTGCATTACCACATAGAACACATCGCGAAGGGCCTCAGATGTTCCTCTTTATGAGATTTTCCGTTGTTACGATTTTCCCATGAACCATTTCCCAACCAAAAGTGTTGATATTTGGTAGCCCATCCCTATTCCAAATCTTATCCAATAGCCTTAAAGGAGGGGGGGAGGGGATATTTTTTATAAGGAGAGAATAGCCTTCCTTCACAGAGTAACGATGATTTTTCCCTCTGGTCCATATACTTCTATCCAATTTGTGTTTTTCCAATTGGTGCAAATCCTTTCAGATGTTTTAGCAGATCATTCCAATGATGCTGGAGGTGATTTGGGCAGATTATATTCCTCCATACACACCATGTTCCATTTCCATCTTGAGTGGGCCTAATGGTTAAGAGCATGTATTTCCTCTTAAGAGGTCACGAGTTCAAAACCAGAGGGGGTAGAGTATATATGCCTTCGTAGACGTAACATTCAAATCCTTGCGCGAAGGTGGGTCCCTTGTCCCACAAACAAGGGGGTCTCATACAACAATTTGGTGTCTTTCTTGGACGAGACCTTAAAATTGGATAATAATAATAATATATCAACAAGATGGGATATGCCTTGCTCTTCCATCGACTTAGCAAGTTACTCCATCCCCTAGTTTGAAGAAGCAAGATCGACCGAGGGGGTGTGATCTTTCCATATATGAATGAATTTTCCATTTCTCGACTGCCATCTCAGGTGCTCCAACAAGAAAGAGGCTACTGACTTAAAAAAATTCCATATTTTACATCCTTTCCCTTCCCATGTATCACTTTCAGGCCCGCACAATCGATTCTTATGAAAATATTTCCTTGTGAAGGCTTTTTCCCACCATTCGCTGGTGTCCAAAAGTAATTTCCAAACCAACTTAGCCCTGAGAGCCAAGCTCATATATTCAGGGTCCTTGATGGACAATCCTCCCAATTTCTTCGACAATCTGACTATATTCCAATTCCCCAAGTGGAATTTTCTTTCATTATTTTTTCTTTCCTGCGACAAGAACTTCCTTATTAAACTATTGATATGATGTATTATATTCTTCGGAGCTAACAATCTTGAACCCAAATATACCGGTAGGGATGAAACCACCAATTTTATTAAAATCATTATCACTACAAAATTTAACCATCCTACTCAACAAGATTGTATCCTTTTTAATTTTTTGTAGTACCAACTCCCAATCCTCTCCCACCACTTGCTTGAAGGAGATTGTAATGCCAAGGTAAGAAAAAGAATTCTAGTCCTTACTGAATGGGAATCCGCAGAGACGAGAGATTTCCTATAAGTGGGCTAAGAGAAGTTTCATCCTATTAATTGGCATTTCATCTTGTTTAGTATTCCTCAAGACAGGTTTAAGTAAGAATCTAGCACTTTTTTGAACCTTGAGGAAATTGTTCTTGATGCTCCTCCTAGAAGAAGAGTATCATCAACAAACTTGGAGAGCTTAATATCTATGAAATTTCTCACAATACATAAACCAGGAAGATCCCATTTCATCTTTGAAAATTCCATATTCCTCCTAAGAGATTCCACCATGATTATGCATAGGAGGGGCGACAAAGGGGAGCCTTGGCGAAGACCTACCGTTTACTAGATGTGAGATCCATGGGGATCCTATGCAAGATTTGATCCAATGAATAAAATTAGTACAAATTCCCAACCTTTATAGCAAAAAATAAAGGAAGAAGTGATTTACTTGGTCAAATGCATTAGCCATATCCAATTTGATAACCATTCCTGTGTCTCCCGCTTCCTTGCTTGAGTGGGTGTCCTCCTAAATCAAAATGACGTTGTCCAATATGGTTCGATGTTGCATGAAGCCTCCTTGATTCTCCAAGATGAATGAGGGAAGAAAAGGCTTTATTATGTTTGCAATAACCTTTGTTAGAATTTTGTATGATGATTTGCACAACGAGATTGGATGAAATATTGAGAAATTGGCCATATTTGATTCCTTAGGGAAGAGAGCCAAGAAGGTAGAATTTGTGCCTCCTCCCACTTTATTTTTTCTTCTAGAGTTTTTCAACATTAAAAGGAGATATTTTTTTTTATCATCGACCAAAAGAGTTGATAAAAGCTTATTGAAAACCCATCGGGACTTGGGCCTTCTTAGGATCTAAAGACCATATGACATTTTTGACCTATGCTTCACTTATCTCTATTAACATATTTTGATTGATGGTAGGTAATATCACTTGAGGCATTAGGAGGAGAAGACCAAAAGCTCGATCCAGAGAAATTGGATCTGCACTCAATAAATATTTATAGAAGATGAATTCCCTCTCCTTTATCTCTTCAAAAGTGCTTACTCTTTGCCTTCCTTCAGGCCTTATTTATTTGATTCTGTTGCTCACCTCCTGAGCTTTGGCCTGCTTGTAGAAGAAGGAGGTGTTAGAATCCCCGACTTTCAACCACAAACTATGAGACTTTAATTGCCAAACATTTTCTTCTTGTCTGCTTAAAGAGAATATTTTCCCGGTAAGGTCTCGTTCTCTTTGTAGATGCTCATCCTATATTTGTGCTTCCTCCGTATGTTTGTAATGCTCTTCTAATTTTTGGAACTTATCTCTCCATTTTTTCCTCAAAGATTGATAAATCTCTTTTAGCCATGTCCTTAGAGCCTTTTTCACGTTGCAAAGCTTTGAATCCCACAAAAAGTGCGAAGAACCTTGAACAAAATTCTGGCAGGCTTGCTCCACCAACGACCTTACTTTTTGCGATTGAGTCTTGTCTACATTGAATCTGAAGGGGATAGGACTGAGATTTTCAGCCTTCTCCACTCTGAGCATGATCGGGTGATGGTCTGATTCTCCTTGGGCTTCTATTGACGATGCACAAACTACTCCTTTAAGTAGCAAACTGTTGTGAAACAAGAAAAAATCCAGATGGGAAACTATGTAATGATCCCTCGTTCTCCTGCTGGACTAGGTTTATTTCCATACTTTTGGCACCACGTCCACGGAATCCCAACCTTCCATTAGGTCTTCCATTCTTTGTCTAAATTGGACCTGAATGATTGTTCCTCCCTTCTTTTCTGTTGGGATTAGTATTGTATTGAAATCCCCTCCTACACACTATTCAAATGCATATTTTGATTTTTGAGAGCTTCCATTGAGTCCCAAAATTCTGATTTTTCACTATACATAACAAGAGCATATATATTTATGAAAGGAATCCATTATCCTGTTTCTTTCTCCTCTAATAAAACCAAAATATAATAATTCTTCTTGATTTCCTCCGAGAGGGAAAAATACTTCAGCCAAAATATTTGTTGGCAATACGATGCAGAGTGTTGTCCTTGACGGCAACCCACTGAATGAAGATGAAGACATGAGAATGTTGGCAGGTGTTGTCCTTGATGGAAAAAGATGTAAATCTGATATGAAATGATGTTTGTTAGCAATATGATGAAACGTGGCCTGCAAGTGGTGTCCTAAAGGAAGCTTTGGATCCAGTGTGAAAATTGATGAAACGTGGTCCATAGAGGTGCTGAGGGTTGTAGCCTTCAGTCAGGGGGTTGTAGCTCCCTTCCAGGAGAGGCTGGTAAACGAGATCAGGGAGTCGTAGCTCCCTTCCAGGAGAGGCTGGTAAACGAGTCAGGGGGTTGGAGCTCCCTTCCAGGAGAGGCTGGTAAACGAGCGCAGGTGGGTGCCTGCGTGCTGGTCAAGTCTGCGCCAGCACATATGTTGTAAGATGTTTTCTCTATAATAAAATATTGAAGGCTGAGCAACTGCAGCGGTGGTTTTCTCCCGATTTGGGTTTCCTCCTAAAAATCCTGGTGTTCATGTGTGATGCTTTGTGTGATGGTTTATTCTGTTCTTACTGCACATGTTTACTGTTTATTGAACATCTGATGAATGAATGATGGAATAATATAAGTGAAGATTTAATGACAGATCTAGATCTCTGTGTATACGCTAGTTTCATAAAGGGGATCCGCGTATATACGCTAGTTTACTGAGGGAAAGTAGCGTATGGGTTTTAAGGAATGAAAAAGTAAAAAGATTTGATTATGCAGTAAATACTGATTCACCCCCCCCTCTCAGTATTTTTCCCAACAATTGGTATCAGAACGAGTTTCATAAAGGGTATCCGCGTATATACGCGAACTGCTTTCAGAAAGTAGCTTATGGGTTTTAGAAGCAAGAAAAAGTAAAAGTTTTGAATATGCAAAGAAATACCGATTCACCCCCCCCCCCTGCCCCCCCCTCCCACCATCGCAGCTTCGACGGGCCAAGGAGATCCGTCGCAATGGGAAGTCAAGAAGGAATAATGTCTATAAAGCCACCTATATTCAATGGAAGCAATCTGATATTCTGGAAGGTACGTACAAAAGCATATCTGCAAAGTCTTGGTGCAGATGTATGGGCAATCGTGGAAGAAGGTTGTCAATACCCGGCAAGTATTCCTACTGATGCAGCTGAAAGAAAGAAGTATGAAATCAATGCCAAATCAGTGAATGTCTTATTGGGAAGCATGTCTGAATCCGAATTTGCTAAAGTGATGCAGCTACATTCGGCAAAAGACATATGGGACAAAATCATTCTAAGCTATGAAGGAGACACAAAGGTAAAAAGTGCAAAACTCCAAACTCTTAGAATTGAATATGAAAATTTGAAGATGCATAGTGATGAAAGTGTTGCTAGTTTCTTTCTTCGTCTAGATGATATTGTAAATCGGATGAGAAATTTGGGTGAAACCATAACCGATACTACTCTGGTGGAAAAAGTCTTAAGATCCTTGACTTCAAAATTTGACTCTAAAGTTTCAGCTATTGAAGAAAGGCAAGATCTACAAACTCTTACTGTTGTTCAATTACATGGTATCCTGACTGCCTTTGAAATGAGACAAGGAGGTCCTTCTCAAATCAAAGAAGCTGCTTTTAAGGCGTCTGCAAAAGGAAAATAAAAGGAAGTTGTCAAGGAATCCAGCTATATATCCGAAGAAGAAGAAGCGAATTTTGTGAGAAAACTCCAACTAGGCACTGGAAGATTCAAAGGTAAGCTTCCCTTCAAATGTTTTGAGTGTGGAAAAGTTGGTCATTATGCTGCAAAATGTCCTTATAAAGAAACATCCGCTAAAGGAAAAGAAGTAACAAGAAGGAATAAGAATCGATCTAGCACAAGAAAAATTTACTATATTAATGAAGACAGTGATGGGTCATCTGATAGTGAGGAAGAATGTGAACAAAATATTAAACTGCTCATGGCAAAAGAATCTAGAGAAGAAAAGGATACTTTTGTGGATGCTCTGGAAGAAAATGATTTTCTTGAAGAAAACAATCAACTCAAAGTAAGCCTAGAAGAAAAGAACATAATCATAGAGACTCTTGAAAATCAGCTTGAAGCAAAGGAAAAACGCATTGAGGAATTGGAGTGTGAAGTGGTAAGTCTAAGGAAAGATAATGAGAAAGAAAAAACTCTCAATCTTAAATTTGCTAAAGGTTCAGAAACCTTAGATGAGATTATCAAGATACAACGGTCTCCTCTTATAAAAACAGGTCTTGGATATACTGGGGAATCTTCCCAGACTTCAGCACCAAATTATCTGAAAGCAGCCACAGCTGGTGCACTTCATTCAGCCACTCAGCAAGGGAACAAAGGATCTTTCCAGGTAAAGCATGATCATCTCAAATCAAAGAACACTAACAAGGAGATCTTTCAAAGAAGCTACAACCAACAGGTAAACTCAAATAGAAGATTTCATGATCGCAGAAATTTCTACTTCAATGGACAATGTTTCTCATGTCACAATTTTGGTCATAAAGGTGTTCAATGTGTTGCATATAAAACCATCATGACAAGAGAAGCAAGAGAGAAAAGAATAAATATTGAACCAAAGAGGAACACCTATAACAACTTTTCTCCTCTTCAAAACGAAGTTGAATGTACTTATTGCAATAACTTTGGTCATGAAGAATCTGAATGCAGGAGCAAGGTCTAGCCAAAAGAACATGTTCCCTCAAGCTCTAAAGTGTGGAAAAAGAAAGAAATACCGGTCGAAAATTGTGGGATAGCATTATTTGCAGAAGGTGAAGAAAGTCAATGGTACATTGATAGTGGGTGCTCAAGACACATGACAGGTGACAAAAGCAAACTCCTTACATATAATGCTCTAGAAAAGGAAAAGAAAGTTACATTTGGAAATGATACTCCTGCTGTAATTAAAGGAAAAGGGTCAATGTTTCTAAAAGAAAAGGTGAAGGCTAATGATGTCATGTATGTGGATGGATTAAGGCATAACCTGTTAAGTGTAAGTCAAATGTGTGATCAAGGAACAGAAGTGGTCTTTAGTTCAAAAGAATGTGTGGTTCGTGATCTTGATACAAGTAAAATCATTATAAAAGGAAAAAGAAATCCAAGCAACCTGTATGTACTGAACGGCATAGATCAATGTTACTTGAGCAAGTCTTCAGAAAATTGGCTATGGCATAGAAGGCTGGGGCATCTGAGATTCTCCCAAATCAACAAAGCAAGCAGACTTCAAGCTGTTCGTGGTCTTCCCAATATTAATCTACCAGAAAGTATCATATGCAAATCTTGTCAATTCGGTAAGCAGACCAGAGTACGATTTAATGCCAAAGAAGGATCATCAAGGGAGCCTCTTGAACTCATTCATACTGACATATGTGGACCTATGAGGAAAAAGTCACGACGTGGGGAAGAATACTATCTTATTCATCGATGATTACTCTAGAATGTGTTGGATCGGGCTCATTAAACACAAAGATGAAGCATTTGAAAAATTTCAGATCTTCAAAGCATTAGTTGAAAATGAATTAGATCTAAAAATCAAGTGTCTTAGATCTGATCGAGGAGGAGAATATACATCAAATGAATTCTTCGAATTTTGTGAACAACATGGCATAAAAAGACAATTCTCTGTAGCAGGCACTCCACAACAAAATGGCGTAGCAGAAAGAATGAATAGAACAATTCAACAAATGGCTAGAGCTATGCTCGATGATTCTGGAACTCCTGACATGTTCTGGGGTGAAACAGCACATACAGCAGCTAACATTCTCAACAAGGCTCATGTTCGGGTAAATAGTGACAAAACTCCATATGAACTCTGGTATGGTAATTCTCCCTCTGTGAAGCATTTTAGAGTTTTTGGGAGTAAATGCTTTATCAAAAATAATGATGAAAAGCTTGTCAAGTTTGAACCTAGATCAGATGAAGGGATATTTCTTGGTTACTCATCCTCAAGCAAAGCATACAAATGTTACAATAAAAGGCTTCGAAAGATTGTTGAATGTATTGATGTTGTTATTGATGAGTCTCCTGCAGCTCCTAAAGAAGAAAAACAAACAAAAAAAGAAGATGATGGTGACCTATGTCCTTCTACATCAAATAGAAATGATATAGACAGTGGATCCAATGAAGAACCTGAAGATGATCTATCTGAAAAAGCTCCATCTAGATATGTTCAAAAGAATCATCCTGAATCTCAAATTTTGGGTGACAAGGAATCAGGTGTACGAACAAGGAGAACTCTTGTGGGATCTTCTAATCATCCGGCACTTCTATCCACAATTGAACCACACAATGTCAATCAAGCTAGCAAAGATGAATGTTGGAAGCAAGCCATGAATGAAGAGCTTGATCAAATTGAAAAGAATGATACTTGGGAATTGGTACCAAGACCACATGATAAAAATGTCATTGGAACTAAATGGATTTTCAAGAACAAGTTAAATGAGAATGGGGATGTTGTAAGAAACAAAGCTAGATTGGTTTGCAAAAGGTATACTCAACAAGAAGGTATAGACTTTGAAGAAACTTTTGCTCCTGTAGCTAGACTTGAAGCCATAAGAATGTTTCTTGCTTTTTCAAGTTATCAACAAATCAAAGTTTATCAAATGGATGTTAAATCTGCTTTTATTAATGGTGATCTAGAAGAAGAAGTATATATAGAACAACCGGAAGGATTCATTTTGGGAAATGATGAAAATCTTGTTTGTAGACTTAAAAAGGCTCTATATGGTCTCAAACAAGCTCCAAGGGCATGGTATTATCGTCTCGACAAATATCTTCATCAACAAGGATTTTCAAAGGGGTCTGCTGATAGCAACTTATACACAAAAATTGAAAATGATAAACTATTGATTGTGGTTGTATATGTTGATGATATCATTTTTGGGAGTAACGAAGAATCTTTGAGTCAAAAATTTTCTTCTGTCATGCAGCAAGAATTTGAAATTTCCTTACTTGGAGAACTAACATTCTTTCTTGGCTTACAAGTGCATCAAACTGCAGATGGTATATTCCTATCACAAGCAAAATATCTTAAGCAAATTCTGAAGAAGTATGGCATGGAAGAATGCAAACCTGTAAGCACACCAATGATAACCGGATGCAATCTCAGTTCTCATGATGATTCTCCCTCGGTGAATCAACTAGAATACAGATCAATGATAGGAAGTCTACTTTATCTCACTGGGACTAGACCAGACATTATGCATGCAGTTGGGATTGTTGGACGATTCCAAGCTAATCCAAAAGAGTCTCACCTTCAGGCTGTTAAAAGAATTTTCAAATATCTTCAAGGAACTCAAGACCTCGGTCTATGGTATCCAAAGAATGCTGATCTTACTCTTCATGCTTACACTGATGCAGATTGGGCTGGAAGTGTTGATGATCGGAAAAGCACTAGTGGTGGTGCATTCTATATGGGACCCCGGTTAGTATCTTGGTTCAGCAAGAAGCAAAATTCTATTGCCTTATCTACAGCAGAAGCAGAATATGTGGCCGCCGCATCTTGTTGCACTCAACTTCTTTGGATGATGCAAACCTTACAAGATTTTCAAATCAAATGTACACCTCCTGTCCCCATTAAGTGTGACAATACAAGTGCCATCAGTATTTCAAAGAATCCTATTATGCATTCGAAGACCAAGCACATTCCCATCAAGTATCACTTCTTACGTGAACAAGTGCTTGAGCAAAAGGTGAAGTTGGAGTATGTTCCCTCCAAAGAACAAGTTGCTGATATCTTTACCAAACCTTTGTCTAGGGAAGCGTTCGAGTATCTAAGACAGAAACTGGGAGTGTTCTCTGCCAGTCAAAAAAACAAATCTGCATAAATTTAGAAGATGGCATTCGATACACGGGTTTCCTGAAACACAGTCACGTATATACGCGAGTTCATGCACAGAAAACCGCGTATGTCTGATTTCTGACAATTTTTATGTTTGGAGTCAGCTCTCTTCAGCACAGCTGCAGTGTTTTTTGGTATCTCTGATACTGTTTGGTATCTCTGGTGGTGTTCCAGTTCTCATAATTCTTTTTCTAATGTTTTGATAAAGATGCCTTGATGATTTGTTGGTGACAATGTTCAGGATGCTCAAACTAAGGGGGAGCCTTAGTCATATGAAAAGGATGCTTGGATGCACAGGTTCAGGGGGAGCATTAGCTTTGCTGAGTATAATGCATTGTTGGCATTATGATGGTTCTGAAATATTCTCTCTTTCTTGAGGACTTTCTAGGTGTTGGTCTTAAATGGTCATTTTTGTAATTTGGTGAAAAGGTCTTGTTGAGACCCATGATGCAAAATTGTAATATTCAGTTATGTGAAGGACTTGTCAAATTTGTAAACCCACTTGGTTGGGTAGCTGAGTCAATTTTTGTAAACCCACTTGGTTGGGTAGCTGAGTTGAAATGTGTAAACCCACTTGGTTGGGTACTTGAGTCTCATATGTAAATTCTCTTGGATGGATCTTTGATGTAAGTATGAGTCATTGGTGATAGGAAAGTCATAGAGTCATGTACTTCATTGAAATTATGTTTTGAAGATTCAGCATGAACTCAGGGTGAGATTGGTCACTTCAGTATATCAGATCTGCAGAACAGGGGGAGAGTG